>JAFEMH010000016.1:0-275000 GCA_022495995.1 Adenophora triphylla var. japonica
AGCGATGAAAGGTCGTGCTAAAATCTTAGCCTGATCTTCGACTACGAAGCTGCCGCCGGGCGACGACTGACATCCCGGATCTCCAGTCAGTGCTCACATGACACCATGTCATCACGCCTTTAATCCGTCGGCCATGACAATGTGACCCGGCCAGCGCCTAGCGTCACAGCGGGTCCCTTGCCCAGCAGCAAGGTAAAGAGAGGTCATGCCAAAGCTCTTTAACTAATGCTGACTGAGTGGCCGGCACAGTTCACTATTAACATGGCTAACGCATCAGTAACAACAAACATGGCAGGCTCAATCTTTAGGTTCAATTTTTCTTTTAGGCCGGTGGAAACCGCTTAGCTATAAACCCCAGCCTGGGGCTGTCTACCCCAGGATGTAAAAATGCAGGTGGCAAAACGAGGGGCTTATAGCCGCACAGATGGTTCTGGGTAACCCAGATCTTCACATAGCTGCGAAAAAAAGAAAGCAATCTTTTCCAGCCTACCTAGGATTATGAGAAAATCCTGTTTTAAGTGAATTAAAACAACAAAAAAAAAATCAAAAAATAAAAGAAACGGAAGCCGCGTGCCGCGTCAGGGCTTTCCCCCTTCTGTCTCCGTTAGGCCATTCCTGTGTCTAAACCTTGCCCATTCACCCCTCCAGCAAACCGGGAATGGTTGAGAATCAGCCTGGAAGCTCGCACTTTTCGCAGTCGAGGTCACAAGGTCCAATAGCCCTTCCAGTTCAGCGGCCCGCACCGTCCAATACTGCCGTGGACGGGATCAGCGGATGGCGGTGAGGGAAACGGAACCAGGCCATGCAGGATGCTCCAAACGTGGAAGAGGTGCTGAGAGCCTTCGAAGCCATCAAGAAGCGCCAAGAAGAGCGGCAAGCATGCCTGGATCATGAACACTTCAGGCCTTGGAGGAAGCAAGCCCCCAGCCCCCGGACAGGGCGGAACCTTTGTTCTCGTAGAGGGCGAAGATCTACCGGCTCCCCGGGCTTCTGGAGGTGGCAGCGGGTCCCGCCTCCGCCAAGCTACGGGACCCCAAGGTACGCAAAGCGGCTCTCGCTCGAAGCTTCCCTCGCGCGTGGGACCAGCAGCACAGACATGCCCGCCTCAATCAAGCCAGCTTGCGGCTCTGCACCATGGAGCTCAGGCCGGCAGCGCGCGTGCGTGCCTGCTCCGCCAGGGTCCCAATGCATCTCGGTATCCCCAGGTCTCAATCCTTTACTCTCTATCACGGGGCCTCGCAACCACAATCAAAAGTCCCCATTCTTACCAGGGACAGGCATCCCGAGCGGATATCCCGACATCTCAAGTTTGCGCACCTCCAAGGGCACTGCCGCAATTGGGGCTGGCGGAATCGTTTCCCCAAGTTCCCAAACAGCGACCCTTCAACGGCACCAGGCGTCACGCCTCAACTTCAGACACCCAGGGTATGGGTTGGTCTACACTCAACTACCTCCCCCGAGCTTCCGGATGGCGATCCCATCAGCCGTCAGGTCCACCTGCAGTCTTACGAATTCCGGTCCCCTGGAATGGTAACCCACCTCAAGAAGCTGGGGCAGGTCCCCACATGGCTTGGTTGATCGAACAATTGAAAGACATGCAAGGCAAGCTAGCTAGTTCTCGGAAGGACTCCACTAGTCCTGCCTTGGACTGAGTCCCCAACAAAAGTGGTCCCTCTCCCTCCAAAGTTCAGGATGCCAGAAATGGAAAAGTTTGAATCGGACGGAATGCCCAAAAACCTGCACATCAACATCCTATGTCCTGGGTATATGAGAGCCAAAGGGGCAACCCACTCAACAGATGGGCGATATCATTTTCAGCATTCCCTCAAATCCACAACACTAAGGTGGTTCCTCAATGTGAAGGCGGAAAACCGCTCCCACGTGGGGATCAGATTAGTGAAATCTTCCTGTCGAGAAGGTACCGTCGCCGAATCTTGAATGGGAAACAAACCGTCATGACCTGCAAGCCACCGAACAAAAGGATGACGAACCGTGGGCGAAGTTCTGCCCAAAAGATGGAACTGGAAGCTAAGCGAGGGATAATTCGGATCCACTTTCCAAAGAGAGAGGCGGATGGACATCTTCCATTCCTGCTCTCAAACCATCTGCTTGAGGACCTTTCCGGATCAGCCCACCATTTTGCTATCCGGATCTGCGTGTCCATGGTCAACGGCCGGACAAAAGTTTGAAAAGACCCTGAAGTCTTCAAAAGGCGCAGCAACCCCTGCCTGATCTCTACCGCTATCCAACAAACCTGGCAACTCTCAACTGCTGCCCCGACCAAAGGAAAGGAAGACGCTTGGAGACAGCGCACTACATTTAGGAATGGAGCTCAAGTAAACCGCGATGGCAGGCAGCCCCAAAGAATGGCAACCCCCTCGCTCCCACAGTTCCCAGGGATTTTGATAACCTGGAAATGCCCTTGGGTCAAGTATTTGAAGCTTTGGTGAAGCGAAATCTTCTCAAACCACTCGAGGTTTCCAACCGAAGAACCCTCAAACCCAACATGGATATGAGCAAGCACTGCGCCTTCCATGACTACCCCGGCCACACCACCGACAATTGCTTCGTACCCCAAGGGTGATTCAGGGGCTCATTGAGGAGGGAAAATTGGAACGCCCCCGTGGTCCCAATACCATTGGAAATCCATTCCCCCAGAACGACAGGGTAAACTCAATAGCCATTGACGAAACCCCAAGCGAGAGCAGACTCCCTGCAATTTCCGAGACCGTCAGCATGCTGTCTCGCCATGACTGGGAGCGTGAAACAAGAGTCAAAAGGTCTCGTGACCGGGAATTCCGACAAGAACGCCCAAGGGCCACTGTCTCCCTACGATCTTTGCCCCAGCCAAGGCATACAAATGGTTGGATCGGCGTTCCCCAGACGAGACTGAGTCCAACGGTAGCACGGGAAGCGGTTTAGCCTTCACAGACGATGACTTGCCAATATGTGAGAATCGGCACAACGAAGCTCTCCTCATCCTCATAAAGATAGAGAGGTTCTTCCTCCCGAACGTCTTGATTGATAACGGCTCCGCAGTCAACATCATCGCTTTAAGCACACTGAAACGACTCCACATCGACGGTCTCTCGATAAGGCCTTCACCTCGGGTGTCCGAGCCTACGACTCTCTACCGCACGACCAATCGTAGGAATCATCAACTTGAGGATCCAATTCGACGTACAACTGGAGTCGGTAGAGTTCCAAGTCGTGGAAATCAAACCAACCTTCTACTGCTTTGTTGGGACGGCCTTGGATACATCGGATGAAAGCGGTATCATCTACTCTTCACCAATGCGTGAAATTCATCAATGCCAACGGAGCAATCGAGAGTGATCCGCGGAAGGCGGTGCAATGGCAAGTGCTTGGCCAGCAAGCTATGACCCAGAAGAAGGTCCCGACATGGCTGAATACTCTTCCCAGATGATTCTCCTACCCTATCCCGCTACGAAGGTGGATCCTTACATCCACGCTCTAAGCCGCGACAGCTGGAAATTGAAAGAACTCATGGGCCAGGATGACAACTCTGATATATGCGACTGTGAAGAATGCTTGAGAGAGGATCAAGAGATGGATGCCCTAATGGAGATTGATCGAGAGAGTAGACCCTTACTTCGCCGAAAACCCTCTTGCAAACTGGCTTATCACCGATCCCCGGTACAAGACAACCCTCTGGCCGAGCACTCTCGGATCTTACGGGGACTGAGCCATCGCAGCTTAGTTCAATTCAACATTCCTGTCCGATCTGGACGAACAATGGCGCAACCTCCTCCAAGGCTTAATCAGGGAAGGAGATATAGCATGCCCGCTCGAATCAGACATTGTAAATGTCGTCCAAGCAAAGATCCCAGATAAAGAGGCAGATTCTATGAAAGTGATCAACATCAGCAAGAATCCACTCCGAATCAGCGAATGCTTCGCCCTCCTAGAAGTAGCCCTCAGCGACTTCTATCAGCAAAAACCCCCAAGGACTGGTGGCAACACTAATGGAGGGACATCATCAGGGGAGCAGCCAAAAACCTCCGCGATCTGGTTTGAAATCGAACCGCATGCAAGCTACTTTCCGGGACTCATGCCAAGGGAAGATTGGCCACCCGAACCAGCACCACTCCCTCTAGAGCTACAGCCATCTGGGAGTAATGAAGCCTGGTCCAATCCCTCGTCGCCTATAGTCTAGCTTCGAGTCTTGTTGTCTGTGTATTCACATCTTTTGTGTCTTTTGACGGCTTTACGCCCGACGATTGTGAATCTTTGATCAACAATGTACAGTCTTCACGCTTTCAATAAAAGGTCCGACCTTCCTAAAAAACCATCTCATTGCATCTTTAACAAATGATGACATTAACTAATCAAAACAGTTAAACTCATCTATACAAAAGGCAAACACATTAATTAAATAAATGCATCAAGCAAACATTTAAGCATGTTGTCAAACGAGAGAAAAACCGGGCCCAAGCTGCCGAGAAGGTTTTAATCACAACGATTTGCAAGATTGCTGAAGAGCCAAAGAGACGCAAGTCCGACGCCATTTCCAGCACAAGCCAGATCTTCCAATACCTCAAGAACGGGGAAACTGCCTTCATGAACAAGGAAGGTCAACACACAGAAGGGGTCAAAACCAAGAGCATCATGGCCCTAAAACGCCTTGCCTCTCACTTCGTCATCCTCGGGGACATGTTATACAAGAAACGCTACCATGGGCCACTCCTACGCTGCGTCAGCCAGGAAGAAGCAGACAAGTTCATGAACGAAGTCCACAATGGGGCTTGCGGTCCCCACATGAACGCCAGAGCCCTGATGCAAATCATTCTCAGGATGGGCTACTACTGGATCTCCATGGAGGCAGATTGCATCCACTTTGTCCGAAGCTGCGACAAGTGCCAACGGTTCTCCAACCTCAATCATCTGCCGCCCCACGATCTCTACTGCATGACTACACCTTGGCCCTTTGCCACTTGGGGAATTGACGTCATCGGGAAAATCGCTCCGCCAGGCAGCAACGGTCACGAGTTCATCTTAGTAGCCATCGACTACTTCACCAAATGGGTCGAAGCCAAGTCCTACAAGGTACTCACCTCCAAGAAGGTCGCACATTTCCTCAAGGAAAACATCATATGCCGATACGGCATCCCAAATGAGGTCATATCAGACAACGGCTCACACTTCGAAGGAGAATTTGACAGACTGCTGGCTGAATTCAAGATCACACGCCACAAATCTTCTCCCTACCGGCCACAAACAAACGGCGCCGTGGAAGCAGCAAACAAAACCCTCGAACGGATCATCCGAAAAATGACCACCCGAGGACGAGATTGGCCCGAGAAGCTGCACCTTGCACTTTGGGGCTACCGCACATCAGTCAGAACAGCCACGGGAGAAACCCCATTTGCCCTGACATACGGGATGGAAGCAGTCCTTCCCATCGAGCTAGAAATTCCCTCGCTCAGAATCTTCTACTGGAAAATGACATCAACGAAGTCGAATGGCTCCGAAGCCGACATGACGAATTGGCTCTGCTAGACGAGCGACGACTAAAGGCCATGGAACACGTCCGAGCCTATCAAAGCAGGATGGCTAGAGCTTTCGACAAGAAAGTCAAATCCCGAGACATCAGGGAAGGTGACCTTGTACTCAAAGAAAAGCCTCCCACTCGAACCAACCCACTGGGAAAATGGGAACCCACATGGATCGGCCCTTTCGTGGTTCAAAAGATCTTCTCCGGAGGTGCCATGAAGCTAACAGACCTAGACGGCAATCCCTTCATGAATCCAGTCAACGGAAGCAAACTTCGCAGATACTTCGCCTGAAGAAGAACAACTGTGCATCTCTTGGCACTCCATGTAGTGTCGAACTACGCAGACCTGAGCCCTCTAGTCCGGGGGAACGTAGGCAACCTTAATTGGTCCGGTCTAAAAATACACAAAAAAGTCAAAAGTTTGAATGTCAATCAAGACCTCCATCAAGCTCCGCACTTTTCAAGAACACGCCCCAACAGTCACCTTGACCAAGTCAAACGACGGCGGCAACATCCAAAGACATCCGAGGGTCACTCAGCATCAAACGACTGACTCATGTCCACTTCCAAGCCAGGGGCTTGTCTTCGCCCTCACGCGCTTCACAACAATAAAAAAAAAAGAGCTCGAGCAAGGGCTCACACAACAAAAAAAAAAAAAGAAGCTCAAACAGAAGCTGCGAAATTGAGGTCAAGAGCCCGACGCCAACAAGCGGCAAGGAAGCTACGAAAAAGACCGTCAGAACGACTTGTCAAGGGAGCATTCAACCTCTCAGCCAAATACAAAGCCTCAGCAAAAGGGGATGGCCGTCATGGCTCAGACTGCTTCAGTCCGCGGATGCAACAGAAAAGTCCAAAGATGGACGCCGACAAAGTGCACAAAAGAAACAAAGGCAAACAAGAGATCTTGCGTCTCGACAAAGCTTTAAAAGTAAATCACAAATCACTAACGGTTACAACATTTCTTGATGAGTTCAAGCACGGTCTACTCTCAAGTTCACAACATGCTAAAAGACAGCTTAATACATTTAACTAATAATGTGTTTGCAATGCAATGAATGGATACCTAGGAGGTCATTCCGCGCCATCTGCGCTTGTCCCCTCGCCATTCTTTCCTTTCTTCCCTCGTCCCCGGCGAGTCTTCTTTCGCTCCACGTGAACCAACTCTGCGTCTCTCGGTCAGAGATCCTCGGGTCCTCCGTAGAGTCAAACAATCCAGTAGCTCTCGGGGCTTCATTCGCTCGTGCTTCGGCTCGAATCTCCTCCCTGCGAGTCCCGTAAAAGAGGACCTCTCCTGCGGTCGGTCAACTCTAGTCTCGTAGTCAAACAAAGTGTCTCCCGTCACATCCAAAGGGTCAGACCAGGCTTCGGCACTCCTAAGGCAATAGCTACTACGGCAACCGGGTCCCAGAATCGCTACACGCCTGCTCTCCAAGACCACTTGGGACTGCCCAACATGCTGCTCATACCAGGCCGGATGCGAGTCGTCAACACGACACTCTCCCGACGTCTAAGAAGTACCACAGGAGGGAAAGCGGAATACTTCCATACCCTCAGACAATACAAGAAGGCACCTGAAGCTGCCATACAAAGAGGAGCTATCTCCGCAGTAGCAAGGTCATCCCAGCCCAACAAAGGCTCCTGCTTCATCCCAAACTGCCGGGAAACAAGCGACGGAATATAGAAGGAGGACCAAGACAAACCTGGAACTCTGACAACGTAGGACCCTTCCTGCAAGATCCTCCTGGTCTCAATCCTCCAAAGCGGAACCCACCGGGATCTGATGCGTACCAAGCCGTGCCATCCATCTCTCCCAGCGGATCGATCCATATCCAACACACCGAGGTCGCCGAGCAAATGACCACGGGCTAAACGACGCTCGGAGCCTCGGGCATGGCCTGAAGTCTCTCTCGCAGCCACAAGGTGAGCAAAGCGGGGCTTCCCCCTCTCATAAAACGATCCCCGGTCGCCGGACGGCCGATACCATGAAGAGTCTCCCCCAAAGAACCAACGGGACAATATCCTCTCCAGCTCTGCAGTGCCCTACCACATCTAGCAAAGCGCCATCACAAATGCCAAGGGAGCTGACCAGAAAGAGCGTCGCCATCACGCACAAGGCAAATACATCCCAAGAGACGTCACTCTCATCATCAACCATGAACCGCTCCGGCAGCGCAGAAATGTCGATATGACCCGAATCAAGGATCATGCCCTGCACTTCTTCCAACGAAGTACGAAGAAAGTCTGCAAGCTTCACGCTCACAGCAGCACCACCAACCAAAGGAAGCGAGATGGCCTCCACCTCCGGTCCTCCAATCAAAGCCCGAAAATCTTCAAAAGTGGGCACCATTTCATTGTAGGAGAAACAGTACACGTGCCTCCTAACATCCCAGAACTTCGCGGCAGCCCGCAACAAATCCCAATCAGGAACCAACTCCTTAAAAGACCAAACCGAGCAAAGACGAAACCTTACCTCGAAAGCCCGTCTCTGATGCCTCATACGGCGCCGCATCCACGTTTTCAACTGCTCTAGGAAGTGTGCTTGCCTCTCCTGCGAAAGCCTCGGCAAAATTCTAGGGACATACGAAGAATCCATGGCAAAAATGGAGGTTCCTAGAGAAAATGGGGAAGAAAGCTCGAAAATGGCTGCAAATGGGGAATGGGAGAAAGTCCAGACACTGGAAAACATTTAAGTCCTCCTGAAAAGCAAAGTTGGTCCGTACGGACCTCTTTGCAATGTAGGTCTGTCCGTACGGACCTCTTTGCAATCAGAACCCTTTTCCCCAGCAAACAGTACAACAAACACTGTCCTCAGCAAAACCTTGCTCCAAACAGTCCAAACACTGGCCAAAGCCATTTCCGGCAAACCAACACTACCCACAAACGCACTCTCAGCTCACGTGGCATGTACAAAAATAAAAATAATAATAGCAACAATTTCTAGGACAATTCCCGGGAATCACAAAAATAAATGACATTACATCTTAAAATAAAATACTGTTTGCCATGCAAATACGTATGTTTTATTACAGGTACAAAATGTCTGTTGCTAAACAAAAAAAAAAAGAGGAGGAAATATGGAAAGAGGGAAAGCAAATGAATACTAATCAGAGCCCTCGTCATCATCATCCTCGCCAAGATCCTCCAAAGAAAAATCGGGCATCCCAGTGAACTCGCCCGTCACATCCTCATCATCAGAGTACTGAGCCCCCTCCGGAGCCTGCCACTCAAAATAATCTGAAGGATCAAATCCGGCGAAAGGGTCGAAGAAAGAAGGCTCTGAGAATCCCTCACCCTGAGCGGCATGCGGAGGCATGAACTGATAAAAGGGCTGCTCCCTCGAAGGCCCTGCAGCTCCAGAAGACGTCCCGGCATCCATGCTATGCCGCCCTCTCGAAGGTCCCTCCTGCTGCGGCCCTGGCTCGGCTCCCGGTGGAGGAACATCCACTGAATGCCTCGAAGGCATCGGCTCATACGCTGGCATACGACGCGAAGACCGGCAAGACATCTTCGACGCCATCTTCTTAGCAAAGGATCTCATCGCCACATAACGGCGAGTCAGCGCATCGTAGGCTCTCCCCGGGACCTGCACAAGCAAACAGCCAAAGAAACGCTCATCAAATGCAGTTATACTCAACAACAAAAAGAGAAAAACTCAGAAAAGATGCCAAGATGGAAAAGAGTCAGCAGCTCACGCGATCTGTCGGGGTCGCTCTGTACGCGGCGGGAGCACTGCACGGGGAACGGGTACGAGACACCCTCCTCCGCGATCCGTCCCCACGGACATAAGTGAAATCCGGCCCCGGCGCCCGAACCTCTGGGGAGCATGGACCAGCCTCTCTCTCCCTCGCCACTACCTGCGGCGTCCTCAACTTCCTCCTAACGAAGGTCTCGTACTCCTCACCAAACAAAATGAACTCCTCGGCACCCACACCGCCAAGGTACCTCTCAAAATCTAGCACATCCATATCCCGGGAGTCAAACATCCCAAACGGAGGATCCCTCGGAGCCACGGGAAGCACACCCGGGCCATGCTGCCAGAAGACTCGCTCCCCCAGATACATGGCGTCGCAAGTCAAGCCCCGCAGCATCTTCCGCTGCGCCGTCACCTCGGGAGCTCCCTCAAACTCATCACCCTCATACCGAGCCCATGGGAACAAGACGAACCCCTCACGGCTATCTCGCTCCAAACGCTCCTGCACCTCCCCGTAGGCAATGGTGAGCTTACCCCTGCTGGTCCTCCTCCTCCTGGCCGTACGAGCCCAGCCGAGCATAGCAGGGTACGCAGCAACAGCCCCAGGATCCCTATCCCACGGGAAGCACTGAAAGACCTCATAAAACCACACCTGCGACAAAAGCAGAGAAGAGCTCAGCAAAAAAAAAAAAATGGAGAAACGACAAGTTGCTAAATCAAAAACAGCAATAAACTCATACCTCCAGAGCAAAATCAAAGCAGGCCAAAGAATTGGCCACCCCCCGGCTAAACCGGTCCAAAGAGAAGTAGAGCTCGGCCAAGCCTGCCTCGCCCCAAGCAATGTCGCAGACCCTATCCAAATCAGTCAAGCTCTCCAGCAGAGCGAAGGGAGCTGCGGTCGCGTGGTTCGAGAACAGAGTCTCGGACAGTGCATACCACAAGAAGGAGCGCGCCAACTGCTCCGCTGTCACCTGGCCGGTACCCCGGATGTAGGCCCCAATATTGGCCGTGATCCTCATCTCTACGTCGCTATACAGCATGCCCAGGCCCCTGCGAGGACGAGGCTCGAAGCCCAGCAGCTCGGTCAACACAGCATCAGAGATCATATCTCTCCACCTCACAGGCTCTCCTTTGAAGGAAAGCCCGGTAATCGCAGCAAAATCGGTGGGCGTCACTGTCACCTCGCCCCAGCTCAGGTGGAAGGTGTGGGTGGTATCCCACCAATACTCAGAAAGGCCCAGGAAGACACTCTTGTTCTTCCTCGTGTCAGACACTCCAGCCAGGTTCTCAACGAACACACCTAGGCCAGAAGCATAAACCAACCTCCGGGGACTCGGCCTACCGCCCACGGAAATATCAGGCATCCGCTGCCATAGCTCCACAACAGCCTCGAGTGACCCCCGAGTCTTCATCCTCTTGGCCTTCCCGGCCGTAAGCCCAGCATCCTGCAGGTAAACACAGCAAAGGTACGTCAATCACAGTACTTAATATAAAGGCACATATAACCCGTCACAAAACACGGCACATATTGCACCTAATTTTCACATACATTATACATTTAATTTTTCATGTAACCCGTCACAAAACACGGCACACAATGCACATAATTTTCACATATAATTTTTCCATGTAACCCGTCACAAAACACGGCACACAATGCACATAATTTTCACATATATCATGCATATAATTTTCCCCATGCAGTCCGTCACAAAACACGGCAAACACTGTACACATTTTCTCAAAAGAAAAAAGGGGGAGGGATTAAACCCTACACGACACATTTCCAAAAGAAAATTCGTCCCAACACGGCACATATCGCACATATTTTCCCCACAAAGTCCGTCACCCAAAAACACGGCACACACTATATAGCACATTCTCAAAAGAAAATCCGTCCCAACACGGCACACACTTTCACATATAACCCGTCACAAAACACGGCACATGTCACATTTTTTCACAAAAATTATCACTACACGATAATTTTTCTCATAATGTACATACATAAATAGCATACGGTACAAAACGCCAAAGCATGCAATTCACTAGATAGGCACTTTATTTTCACAAATAAGAGCTAATCTACACATTTCTGCACAAAATACACATACCCACAATTTTCACATGTCCATTTTCAACAATTCATCAAGAATTTCACAAAAAAGGCATAAAATAAAAAAAAATTCAAAAATGCGAAAAACTAAAACCTAGTTCTAGCATTCAAAAATTCGAGCAGGGAATCAAAACGGAACAGATTTCTTACCTCCCCAACGTTCATGGAGCGACGATTATGCACCTCCGGATTCGGATACAAAACATCCGGGTTCTTCGAAGATGGAACGAACGAAGTCCAATTCCTTTGAAGCTCCATCCGCTGCTCAACCACTTCCTGACTGCGTTGTCTACGGCTCCTTCGAGATCCCTCCGCCATTGCGAGCAAATCAAAGGAAAAATGGAAGATTTTGGTGCAAAAATGGAGGTTTTCTCCTTCTCTCTCTCGGCTGTTTCGTAAACTGAAGAAGAAGAAGTGAAGGAGCCTCGGTTTTAACGCCTGGTCAAAATCTGGGAACTGTAAAAATCAACATGGTCCGTACGGACCTCTTTGCAACCCAGGTTGGTCCGTACGGACCTCTTTGCAAGGGGTGCCCAAATGACTTTTCTGCCCTTACAAACTTTGCCCCTGGCTGTCCTAAGGCCTTTTTCAGCAAATCCAAGTGCAGAATGGTCCCTAACCCTTCAAATCAATCCCCGGCCATCAGCGTAAGACCGGTCCTCGCCCACTTCAACGGCAAATCAACCACCGGCAGTCAGATGTAAGCCCGAACCTCGCCCACTCCCACGGCAATTCAACCACTGCCCGTTCAACGGCAATTCAAGAAGGAGCCAACACCTCCCAGCACGAATATCAAGGCACAAGACGCCTCCAAACGCTCAACGACAACTCAACCACTGAAGGTCCGAAGTCATCTTCCCAACAGAAAAGGGCCCCTACAGGGTCATGCATCCCCAGCAATTCAAGCACCGGCAGTCAGATGTAAGCCCGAACTTCGCCCACCTCAACGGCAACGCAAGCACCGGCCATCAAAGTAAGCCCGAGCTCCTCCCCAGCAAGACAAAGGAAAGTCATGCAAGACTGCATATCCCCAGCACCAACCATCATTCTCGCCCACTCAACGGCAAAACAAGCACGCGAAGGAGCCAACACCTCCGAGTACAAGTCCCAAGGCACGAAGCGCCTCCCAAAACGCCAAATGATGAAGCAATCATCGGCCATCATCCTTGCCCACTTCAACGGCAGCTCAAGCACCGGCAGTCATCGTAAGTCCGACCTTCTACATCAACATGCAAAAACACAAATGGCACCAACCGCCGCCAGATGACGATTCAAGTCCTCACAACTATCTCCGGCCCGGAAGGCCTTAAACCACCCGATTAGGAAAATCGTAAAATTTCCATCCCAGGACGCCACCACGTCCTCACACCGACCTATGCGGTCACCCCGGACGCCACCACGTCCTTATCACCGACCTATACGGTCACCCCGGACGCCACCACGTCCTTATCACCGACCTATGCGGTCACCCCGGACGCCACCACGTCCTTATCACCGACTATGCGGTCACCCAGGACGCCACCACGTCCTTATCACCGACCTATGCGGTCACCCCGGACGCCACCACGCTCCTTGTCACGACCTATACGGTCACCCGGACGCCACCACGTCCTTATCACCGACCTATGCGGTCACCCAGGACGCCGCCACGTCCTTATCACCGACCCTATGCGGTCACCCGGACGCCACCACGCCCTTATCACCGACCTATACGGCCACCCCAGGACGCCACCACGTCCATCACCGACCCTGTGCCGGTCACCCGCCACCACGTCCTTATCACCGACTATGCTGGTCACCCCGGACGCCACCACGTCCTTATCACCCGACCCTATACGGTCACCCCGGACGCCACCACGTCCTTATCACCGACCTATACTGTGGCCACCCCACGCCACCACGTCCTTATCACCGACCTATACGGTCACCCGGGCACGCCACCACGTCCTTATCACCCAACCTATACGGTCACCCCGACGCCACCACGTCCTTATCACCGACCTATACGGCCACCCAGACGCCACCACGTCCTTATCACCGACCTATATCTGGTCACCCAGACGCCACCACGTCCTTATCACCGACCTATGCGGTCACCCAGGGCGCTCCACGTCCTTATCACCACCGACCTCGGCGGTCACACAACACTCCAGGCACCACCACGCCCGCATTCACGTAACACTCACCCCACACTCCGAACTACGACTGGGCTTGATTCCCGCCGGGGATACGTAGGAATCCTATCACAGGGGTCCAGCCTATTGACCTAAACGGTCACCCAAAAGGACGCCACCACGTCTCATCACTTTGACCCTCACGGTCACTTCCTCTCCCAAGACGCGATCCAGATTAGGACCCTTATCTTGCTCGGCGACCCCACTTCCTTCATAAGTGACGTCGTCGAGGGGCTTCTGTAAGTACCCCAATCTGGATCACTCCCTTTCAAACACACGGGAAACACCGCAGACTCATCCACGCAGTCTCAGAGACCTCTCTCACTCAAAACCCTCTCAAAACCCTCTCAAACCCCCAACCAAACCAGGGGAGGAGCCTTTCTGGGATAAAAAGGGACAAAAGGGCCTTTCGGGAATTTTCAGGAAACTGGAAAAGCAATATAGGTCCGTACGGACCTCTTTGTTTCCATAATTACTAAATCCCCTTAAAGTCCACAATATTCCCTCAAATCCCGGGAGAAATGATGGTTTCCATGCAGACTTGGTCCGTACGGACCTCTTTGCATGCAAGATGGTCCGTACGGACCTCTTTGCAAGGGGACATCATCATTTCCAGAATATTCACCATCATTGCATATTCCCTCAAATCGAGGAAAACCAAAATCCTGGATAACCAAGGAGGTCCGTACGGACCTCTTTGCACCAAATCTGAGACTATAAATAGAGGGCTCCCCCTCCTCATTTTTTCACACCTCCCTCTTCTCTCTTCCTCCCTAAGCCTTCTGGCTCCCCTTCTAAGCCCTTTCGAGGCATTCCCGGCCCCTTCGGATCCTTCCGAGGCCTTCCGAGCCCCCTCGAGGTGCTCCGAAGCCTCTCCGAGCGCTCCCGAGACGCTCCCGCGCTGCCCCGAGGCACTCTCGAGGTACTCTGAGGCCCCTCGTGGTACTCCGAGGCCTTGCCTGGTCTTTCCCCGGTGTCCCGGCTCTTTCCGAGTCAAACCGACGATCCCAAACCACGCCGAAACTCTGCCCGAGTGACTCCTGCCACCACAACGCACGCCGAACCTCTGCCCGAGTGGTCCCGACGATCCCCACGCACGCCGAACCTCTGCCCGAACGCAGCCTACAACCTCAACTCACGCCGAAACTCTGTCCGCAGACAACCGGCATCCCCGAAGCAATCCGGAACGCTACTCCGACCTCAAACACTATTCCCCTGCGGAAGACAGACACGAACCAACATTGGTAAGGCTTCCTTCCTATTCTATTTCAATACATTTCAATACAATGTAGACATCCGATACAGCATGCATTTTTAAAAGCACACACACACACACACAACTTTTTAAAGGATATTAGGGGTATCCGAAAGACTCGTTTTACGAGGCTACTCGGGTGAGCTCTAATATTCTAATATTCTCTTCCCGAGGAGTCATCTGACCTCCGAACTCAAAATCTCATCACACAAAAACAGTTTAAAATTTATCTTTAAACTGATGCCCTTTTTCAATGTTTTGGGCTTAATAAAAACGGCGTGGCGACTCTACAAAGCAAAACACAGCGAGACACCTCCAACCTCGCAAAACGCTAAGACGGAATAAGCCAGATGCCGGGGCGCGATTGTGCTGCCTCTCGGATCCGGGCGAACATTCCCGAACAGCGAACGAACGCGAGATGCACGGGGGCACCATCCGCGCGCGAGCCGGATCCCGGGTAATTTCAATAACGGGTCTTTTCGAAGAATTTCGAAGAAAAATCCGGCATGACCTCTCGTCGGTACATGTTGGCAATGCGGCATGATCTCTCGTTTAGAACACGCCACGAGAGTGACATGTTCCCACGTGAAATCATGTTGCATTTGGCAACATGCCCACAAGGTATGAGGTTTTGGGAGAAGGTATAAGAATCTATGATATTTTTCAAAAACAATTCACTTTTGTTGTAATGAAAACATCGTATCAAAAACCAACCGTGGGTAAGGTTTAGTGTGGTGCCACCTATAACGCACTAGGGGTTTAGGTTTGATTTCAGGAGCTCAAGCGTAGGCGAATTTTATGGCCGTCCGCGATGCCGTCAATCGCACCCGAGGGTTCTAAATCTAAGTGATGTAGTGTGCGGATGACTAATTCGTTTATTTGCAAAAAACAAGATTTTTTTATTTTTTTGTTTTTTTATTTGTTTTTTTTAGAAGAAAACACACACCCTCACACAAGGTAAACAGGGAACAATAACCAAATGAGTCACGCTTTGGTCCAAGGGACTGCCCTCAAACCAGTCTTCGATGATGCATTCGTGGCCACCTTTTGTCGCGTGACACAGACAACCGAGAGACAAAGGTGTCGCATGACTTGGGTGGTCACTGAACCGGCGGCTCCTCAAATCATCAAATCGGCCCCTGCTTTACCATATCAAGAGCAACACAGAGATACCAATGCACAACAAATGACCACAAGCACAAAGGGCTCACAAGTTCCATAATCAACAAAATGTAGGCATCACAAATGATTATCGAATAATGTACACAACATGGATGCATTGGATGTTTTTTGACTAAACGAAAGCTTGACCCACTTAACACTTGAAAAACAGGTTTTCAAGTGAAGTCCCCAGCGGAGTCGCCACTGAATGCGCGCTCGCCGAAAATATATATAAATATATAAGGAGTCGCCACGCCGTTTTAAGAGGAAACATTGAAAACCTTTGTTTTAGAGAGAAAACATGAGTTCGGGGGTCAGGTTACGTGTTGGGAAGAACCGAGAGTTCACCCAACACGCCTCGTCCATAGACGAGTCTTTCAATCAAACACATCCAAGTAAATCCAAAGTGTGTGCAAATATCGATAATAAACGAAATGTGATAAAATGCATCTTATTAATTATGAAACGAGAAATTACATATTGTGAGCCCATTATTTAGGGAGGCCACATCCCTGATACAAACAAACTAGAACAGATTACAAAGGAAAAGAGTCACTGCAGATGGGTCATGTGTGTCGCATGACACATCGTACCCGATGACCACATGTGTCGCGTGACACGGGATCACTTGGGGACGAAGGTGTCGCGTGACACATATGAGCCTTCTGCGAAACCTCACAATATGAACTCGAAATTAACGAAGCTATACGAGATCTAATTAACAAGCTGAATTATGAACGAAAAACATAAACAACATCAAATCGACCCGGGGAGTGTGGATATGGGTAGATCCACACCCCTTGGGGGCTCAAACACCAAATTCAACCAAATCAATCAATATGAGCTCAATTACACAATCTATGCAAGTTAAACAGAGAGATTGCGATTGGGATTCAGTAATTCAGATAGCTAGGATCTGATTACCGAATCCAAACAAAATAGAACTATAAAATTGCAAGGAATTAAATGAGAGAGAGAGAGAGAGAGAGGGTTAGGGAATTGTTACCCTTGTTGATTCCACGAATTCTATATCTAGTCAGATATAGAATCCTTGAATTCTTCGTTGTAGATCTCACAGCTCTGATCCAAGGGTTCCAATTGGTGTAGGTAGAGAATTGGGTTTGGATGAGAGGGATTAGTGGGTTGGAAGGTAGGAGAGAGAGAGGTTTTGTGCTTGGGACGCTCGTTACACCGCTATTTTGGCAGAGTAACAGTAGGCTAGAGTTGGGATCCATTTCAATGAGGGGGAGGGTCTTATTTATAGGCTGCAGTTGGCTGCCTTAGTATGTCGCACGACCTTACGTGTCCACTTTCCATGCCTCAATCTGTCGCGTGACACAAGGTGGCTCAACCGCTTTTGGCGCCAAAAACCAGTTTCTGGAACATTCCGGGAAAATACCCAAAAGGTCCAACAGGTTTTATTCCCAAGGGGTCCTTTGGCATGAATGATGTACCAAAAGGTACTTCCTTCGCGGGAAACTCATGGAACATTTCCGGAAGTCTCGGGATAGGCCGGAAATTTACCAAAACGCCCCTTAATGCAGTTTTATTATATTAAAATGCATCGAAAAGGTTGCGAATTGGATTGGCGTACTTACATTACCACGATTGAAAACAGAGGGAACGACTCGTGCTCCAGGGCACGAGTCGTGCCCTTTCCCAGATTTTGATACTGTTGCTGAAACAACATCAGCCAAGGCAAGAACACCATTTTTATTTCATACTCAGCTATGTCAACCAAGCCAACTTCAATATAAACCTTTCCCTATCAATTTCTATACTTTCCACACCACCTAACATGCTCCATCTAAACCCTGTAACATATTCATAACCACCTTTCCAATCAAACCAAACATTATACCACCCTTGCTATATTCATTCCAAAACCAATATATTCCTTTCATTTCAAAGCCAAATAAAATGATCAAAAATTCCAGGAACCATTTATATCATATAATATCAACATTAACACGCCATGAACAATTATTGAAAGAAATCATAATAACTTACCAAAATGTTTTGAAAATAATAATAACTTTGATCGGCTATAAAGGTTCCACTCGACTCCCTGAGCGTTAATATGAAGTCAAAATAAAGAACGGATTGATGGTTGATTTTTAGGGAATTTAAGAAGGTAACCCTAGGTTTAAGGGAACGTAGAGCTGAAGGAAGAACTGAGGAAGAGAATGAAGCTTCTGGAAGAAGGTTGAAGGATTTCACTCTAGCTCCTCCAAGTTCTAACCCTTTACAATCTACCACCTTAAATTTATATTTACATTAAAGCTCCTCAACACTTTTATAACTTTTCATTTAAAATTTCAAATATTGTAACTTTACTACATTAATTCCTATTTATTTCATTTAGACATTATATAATTAAAATTAATTTATTAACATCTAGAATCACGTAAATGAGCAAAATATCAAAATAAACACGTAAATACTTTACTTATCATATAATGCCTAACATGAGATGCAATGCACCCCACCCCCCACGTGCTCCACGTGTGATCAAAATAAGTGCCTATGTTTAGGGTCGTGACAACATGTGTCGCTCACGTGAGTTACTTACGGATATTTTGATATTTTCCATCAAATTTAACCCCCATAATTTTAATTTTAAGGGGGTTAGTTGACATTTTCTAAAACATTTAACTTAAAGACCCTTAAAATTATTTCTCATTATAAAGGGCCTTAAAGTTAAAATTATTCTTTACAAACACACCCCTCCCTTATAATCAATAACCTAACCTAATCTTCTTAATTCTTTGCTAAGAAAAAAAAAACTAACCCCATTTACAAAACTCATCTTCTATTCTTCTTCCCCAACCTGTCACCCACCACCACCGGCCACTCATTCCAATCACAACCCACCGCCGACACCCCATCCTTCCACGACACTCACTCTCTCGCCAAAACCACCCACGTCATCCCCCACTCCCATCGTCGCCGCCTTCTGCCCATACCGCCGTCTCTTGATCCTTCTCTATCAAGACCCAACGTCATTTTTGCAACTACCATCCACTTGTTAGTGTTATGCCCTAGGCCTATAGTTGATAGACTTATGTGTTGACATTATTTATTATTATATGAGATGTTTTATCATTTGATTATTATATATGTTTTGTATATTTGTTTATAATAATCTTCGTCCCTAATTATTAAGAGAATAATTAGTATAAATATTAATGGATAATCATATGATGATTATATGCATAGAGATGCACATTAAATTTATGGGTACTTGTTAGAGAACACGTGACTGGACTTGACCCGCATGAGATTTATGTCATGGTCAAATGTCATAATTAAATCTCATAAGGTTACTTCATTTAGTCCCTAGACCTGAGATTATCATGACCTTACATATGATGAAAGTCATGTTTGATTTTAGTCAAACATATCTTAACAAGATATTTATAAAGGCTAATTTTGGCATGATCGGATTCATGATGGGAAGGATGATAAGTAAAGATGAAATTTGTCCCTCGGAAAAGAGATGTTTTGCTTGGGCCCCTCGATGAGTGATAATGATGAAAGTGTATGGCCATACCCCAATATGATTGGAATTATCATTATACTCGGAATCGAGAAAGCATTGAACAAAGACAAGTTGACGAGGACCATGACTTGTGTTCAATATAACATCGTGAGACAAAGGGAGAAATGGAAGTGTACCATTGAAACCGTGAACTCTTACGTTGCATTATTTGGGTAGACATAATGGCTTGCTAGAGTCCGCTTATGTCTTATGAGGGTCGATATGATCGAACTCATTGCCAACATAATGTAATCCTATTGGGTCACACACAACTAGAATGAATTGATTAAACCATTGGAACAATGATTGAGAAATTCCTCATCAGCCTTGTATGGTCGTGCGACACAACAGGCCATGTGGCTTGTGTGGTCGTGCGACACAACAAGCCCTGAGGCGGTTTGACAGAATCCTTTCCTAATTTGATTAGGATTCATATTCTATACTAAAGTAGTATAAATATGAACGTCTGTCAACCCTAAAAAGCTAGCCAAAATTCTCAAAAGAAATTCACAACATATATTCTCAATATTTTTCATTGGTTTATGAGATCTAGCAATCTTCAAGAAGCTTTTCTTGGTTCATTCAAAAGTGTGGAAACCGAAAGAGGGTCTTCGCTCGTTCATCGATCAAGGCCTAGAGTTCAAGCATTCTGAAGAACGAAGTTTGTGATCGAAATCACATTATTAAATCGTTAAATAGCTCAAGAACGGAAAGCGTTCAAGGTTAGTTATTTCTATCTCATAGTATTCAAGTTAATTTGTATAGAACGGATCCTAGGCTCTTAGGTTTTATGTTATTTGATGCTTAATTCCGCTGCGCATAGACCCGTAAAACCCAACAGTGGTATCAGAGCCCCGTTCGTATGATTAAGTTTGAATTAACATGCTAGAAAAGTAATATAAATCGTTTATATGTTCTTTTGATGCGATAGATTGATTGTTTTTTAAACAATATGCCTAAATCGTGTTCTATTGATATTGAATTAAATCTGTTAAAAGTCGTTTGCATGATTTAATTGCTCTGTGATTTAAAATTGATTGAATTCTGGAAATCTGGAAATTGTCACCCTGTGTCACGCGACAGAACCTGCTTCTGTCACGCGACACTTCTTGCCCAATCTGGGCATTATCAGTTTGTTGAACAAATCCTGCTAATCTGTGAATGTGTTTACAATCTGATATGTTTATGTATTAATCTGGATGCTATAAATTTCTGGAAATTAAGTTTATAGGGCTATGCTAGATTAATTCATTGTTAATGCATGCTTAGTTAATTAAAATATGATTTTATTAATTATTGCGATGCATGATTTAAGTGTTCTTAAATGTTAAGAATTATTGATGTTTAGTTGAAACATAATTTCCTAAGTGTTTAGATTTAAACATTAAAATTTTTGTTTTATGATTGTTTATAGAAACAAGTCATATTACGCAAATTCTAAAAGGAAACTAATTGTTTATAAAAAGTAGTGATTATGTTGTCAAATCAGAGCTGATTTCTGATTGTGCATGTCTAGGAATGTTCTGTCGAAGGAGAGATTTGGTACTTAAGTAGTCCTTGTGGCTCACCTATCTTCCTGGGAACTTACCTGGTGCACGATCATGAACATCTTTGCTGATATGCTTATAATCTACTTTTAAGAACCTTCATTTAACTTTTAAGTTCTTTATGCCAATTCATGATTAAAACACTTGAGACCATTCGGATAGTTTTGGGTGGGCTTACCATAGCAAGGTACTTTGATTCTATTCGAATGCGAGCAAGATGAGGAAATGGTGGTTCCTATACGTTTAAAGTGAATGAACTTAATTGGGTTATCAAAATGGTTTTGGACCCAAGACATAAGATGAGATAAAAATATGCCTAGACATATGATGTTTTGAATAAATCTCATAAAAGATCTAAGAGTCATATATGTGATATGATTGATATTTCTACCTAATTAATTTAGTTTTGAGCGATTTGCCATAGCAAACTTGAAATTAAATTAAAGTTGGATCTTAGCCCATTAAATGTATATTATGCTTATTTGCATTGGAAGGTGTATAATTTAGTGACAAATTCGGTGTAATGAATGGAGGCTGTCGACTTGGGAGCTCTTCAATCACCGTGAAAACAAATATCCTCGCCGCATAATAGAGAGGGAGCTCACGTCAATGATAGCTCGTCAATCGCCGTCGACGCCGAGTAAAGAGTGATCGAAAAACGTACAGAAGGAGAAAGAGGAATTCTCGTGTTATTTTTTAAAAAAAAAAAAAACTTACCGACGGAAATTTCAGATTACCCACGAAAATGTCCGTGGGTATCACCCACGGAAACCATTCCGTGGGTAATTCCAAGGAAATTCAGTTTACCCACGTAATTATCAGATTATCCACGGAAATTTCCGTGGGTAATACCCACGGAATAGTTTCCGTGGGTAATACCCATGGAATAAATTTCGTGGGTAATTAATACTAATTACCCACGAAAATTCCGTCGAAAATACCCACAGAATCTATTCCGTGGGTAATGAAGACGTTTACCCACGAAATTTCCGTGGGAAAGTTTTTTTTTTTTTGTTTTACTTTGACTTTTTTAAACCGTGGGTAATTAGGTTTTTCCGTGGGTAATACCGTGGGTAATACCCACGGAATATTCCGTGGGTAATATTCCGTGAGTAATCGGACAGATTCTAGTAGTGGTGTTCATATTTTATGTATATCTTTTTGTAGAATAAATGGCATCAAACAATAATCATCTGTCACTGCGATCTCTCCTTGAGAAGGAGAAGTTGGAAGAGAATGGTACAAACTATATGGATTGGATCCGTAGCGTGAGAATTTTTCTCAGGCAAGAGGAAAAACTGTACGTTCTCGAGGAACCTATTCCACCTGAACCTGCTGCCAATGCTACTAGGGCAGTGAAGGATCAATATCTGAAGCACAAGCGTGACTCTACAGATGTTGGATGCCTCATGCTCTCCGCCATGTGCAAGAACCTTCAGAAGGATCTTGAGCACTTGTGGACAGTTGATCTAAACAATCGACTGATGGAAATGTTCCAAGTTCAAGCTAGGCAAGAAAGGTACACAGTTAAGGTCTTGACCTCATGCAAGATGAGTGAAGGATAAGCTGTTGGTCCCCATGCTCTTAAGTTGAAGGGCCACATTGAGCATCTTGATAGGCTCGGTTTTCCAATTAGCCAAGAGTTGGCTACCGACATAATATTGAATTCATTGCCCAAAAGTTTTAGTAATTTCATAATGCACTATAACATGGGAGGCATGAATAAAACCCTTTCCGAGTTAGTTCAAATGTTGAACACTACGGAAACCAATATTGTCGAGAAGAAAACCGACCAAGTGTTAATGGTTAACATGGAGAAGGGTTTCAAGGGTAAGGGAAAGGCAAAGGTTGCTAATCCTAAGCAAACGTTGCCAGGCTAAGCCCAAGTCCCAAGAGGACGCAGTCTGCTTCCATTGCAATGAGATTGGACATTGGAGGAGAAACTGCACAAAATACAAGGAAGCACTGAAGAAGAGCAAAGGAGTTGCTTCGACTTCAGGTATCCTTGTTATAGATATATTCCTATCTACTTCTAGTTCTTGGGTATTGGATACCGGATGTGGAACTCACATTTGTCTAAATGTGCAGGGTCTAAAGAACAGAAGGATGCTTAAGGAAGGTGAAGTGGACCTATGTGTGGGGAATGGAGCAAGAGTTGTTGTATTAGCCGTAGGAACTTATGAAGTTACTTTACCTAGTGGACTAATACTTGTTTTGAACAATTGTTATTACGTTCCAGCTTTAAGTAGGAATATTATTTCGATTTCATGTTTGGATAATGAAGGGTTTAATTTTCTTATATGTGATAAGAAGTTTTTCATTTACAAGAGTGATATGCATTATTGTACTACTATTTCATTCAATGGACTTTATATCCTTGATGTTGAAAATCGTGATAATGATGTCTATAACATTAACAAGAGATCTAAATCCAATGATGTAAACCACACTTACTTATGTCATTGTCTTCTTGGCCATATAAATGAGAAACGCATTTTTAAACTCCACAAAGATGGATTTTTAGACTCACATGATTATGAATCTTATGAGACATGCGAATCTTGTTTACTTGGCAAGATGACCAAGGACCCATTTACCAAAACTGGTGAAAGGGCGGGCGACTTATTAGGACTCATACATACCGATGTATGTGGGCCTATGAGTAGCGATGCTAGGGGAGGATTTCGGTACTTCATAACATTCACTGATGATTATAGTAGATTTGGATATGTTTATCTAATGAAACATAAAAGTGAATCGTTTGAGATATTTCGAATATTTCAAAATGAGGTTCAAAACCAACTTGGCAAAACTATTAAAGTACTTCGATCCAATCGAGGTGGTGAATATTTGAGCCAAGAATTTGACAGTCATCTTAAGAGTTGTGGAATTGTTTCAGAACTCTCTCCACCCGGAACACCACAATGGAATGGTGTGTCTGAGAGGAGGAATAGAACCTTGTTGGATATGGTTTGTTCTATGATGAGTCAAGTTGTGCTTCCTTTATTCTTTTGGGGACATGCACTAGAAACTGCTGCTTTCACTATAAATAGAGTTCCTACCAAATTGGTTCAAAAGACCCCATATGAGATGTGGCATGGAAGAAAATCTAGTTTGTCTTTCATGAAGATTTGGGGTTGCAATGCATATGTCAAGAAGTTAACTTCTGACAAGCTAGCACCTAAGTCTGATAAATGTGTTTTCGTGGGTTATCCTAAGGAAACCAAAGGATACTATTTCTACAACCGAAACGAGAACAAAGTGTTTGTTGCTCGAAATGGTACTTTCTTAGAAAAGGAGTTTCTTCGCAAAGGAACCAGTGGGAGTAAAATAGATCTCGAAGAAATTCGAGAACCCGAAAACAACATTGAACCTATGATAGTGACTGAACCAAGTTCACAAGTAGTTGTGGAACCGGTTCAAGATGCACAAGTTCTTCGCCGAAGTGGTAGGTCACGATCCGAACCCGTGAGATATGGATTTCTCGTTACGGAAAGTGATCAAGTGGAGTTAATCGAAAACGATGAACCTATTTACTATCAAGAGGCGATGTCCGCTCCTGATTTGGAAAAATGGCAAGAAGCCATGAAGTCCGAATTACAATCCATGGCTGATAATCAAGTTTGGAACTTGATTGATCCACCCGAAGGTGTAAAAATCATAGGGTGCAAATGGGTCTTCAAGAAGAAGACCGCCATGGATGGGAAGGTGCACACCTATAAGGCTAGGCTCGTGGCTAAGGGATATAGGTAAATTCATGGCATCGACTATGATGAAACCTTTTCGACTGTAGCTATGCTTAAGTCTATTAGAATTTTAATTGCCATAGCCGCATATTATGACTATGAGATATGGAAAATGGATGTCAAAACAGATTTCCTTAATAGGAAGTTACTTGAGGATGTATACATGATACAACCTGAAGGTTTTGTCAGTCCAAAAAATTTTAACAAGGTGTGTAAGTTGCAGAAATCCATTTATGGATTAAAGCAAGCTTCTAGGAGTTGGAATCTACGTTTTGATGAAGCAATCAAGGAGTTTGGCTTTATCAAGAATGAAGATGAACCTTGTGTATACAAGAAAATTAGTGGGAGCGTAGCACTATTTTTAGTGTTGTATGTCGACGATATCTTACTCATTGAAAACGACATTCCTGCACTACAGACTGTCAAGTCTTGGTTGGGAAAGTGCTTTTCGATGAAAGATATGGGCGAAGCTGCATATATCCTTGGTATCAAGATCTATAGAGATAGATCCAAGAGGATGATTGATTTAAGTCAAAGTACTTACATTGACAAGGTTCTTAGAAGATTCCAAATGAAAAATTTTAAAAGAGGAAACTTGCCAATGTTGCATGGTATATCTCTTAGCAAGACTCAAAGTCCTAAGACTAATGATGAGCGAAAGAGAATGAATGGTATTCCATATGCTTCGGCAATTGGGTCTATCATGTATGCTATGTTATGTACTAGACCCGATGTCTCGTGTGCTCTAAGCATGACGAGTAGGTATCAATCAGATCCTGGCGAACCACATTGGATAGCAGTCAAGAATATCCTTAAGTACTTACGAAGAACTAAGGATGTATTCTTAGTCTATGGAGGAATGGAAGAAGATCTTGTAGTGAAAGGCTATACAGATGCTAGCTTCCAACCGACAAGGATGATTTCAGATCGCAGTCTGGATTTTTGTTTATGTTGAATGGAGGCACTGTGAGTTGGAAAAGTTCCAAGCAAAGTACCGTCGCTGATTCTACAACCAAAGCTGAGTACATAGCGGCATCTGATTCAGCTAAGAAAGCCGTTTGGATCAAAAAGTTCATTAGTGATTTAGAAGTCGTTCCAAGCATCAAAGATCCTATTGAACTTTACTGTGACAACAATGGTGCCATTGCACAAGCAAAGGAACCAAGGTCACACCAGAGATCCAAACACATACTTCAACGTTTCCACATTATCCGAGAGATATGTGAGAGGGAAGACGTAAAGATATGCAGAGTAGACACTGATGACAACGTGGCGGACCCATTAACTAAGGCTCTCTCACAAGCTAAGCATGATGGTCATGTTAGGTCCATGGGTATTCGATACATGGGAAATTGGGCCTAGTGCAAGTGGGAGACTGTTAGTGTTATGCCCTAGGCCTATAATTGATAGACTTATGTGTTGACATTATTTATTATTATATGAGATGTTTTATCATTTGATTATTATATATGTTTTGTATATTTGTTTATAATAATCTCCGTTCCTAATTATTAAGAGAATAATTAGTATAAATGTTAATGGATAATCATATGATGATTATATGCATAGAGATGCACATTAAATTTATGGGTACTTGTTAGAGAACAAGTGACTGGACTTGACCCGCATGAGATTTATGTCATGGTCAAATGTCATAATTAAATCTCATAAGGTTACTTCATTTAGTCCCTAGACCTGAGATTATCATGACCTTACATATGATGAAAGTCATGTTTGATTTTAGTCAAACGATATCTTAACACGATATTTATAAAGGCTAATTTTGGCATGATCGGATTCATGATGGGAAGGATGATAAGTCAAGATGGAATTTGTCCCTCGGAAGAGAGATGTTTTGCTTGGGCCCCTCTATGAGTGATAATGATGAAAGTGTATGGCCATACCCCAATATGATTGGAATTATCATTATACTCGGAATCGAGAAAGCATTGAACAAAGACAAGTTGACAAGGACCATGACTTGTGTTCAATATAACATCGTGAGACAAAGGGAGAAATGGAAGTGTACCATTGGAAACGTGAACTCTTACGTTGCATTATTTGGGTAGACATAATGGCTTGCTAGAGTCCGCTTATGTCTTATGAGGGTCGATATGATCGAACTCATTGCCAACATAATGTAATCCTATTGGGTCACACACAACTAGAATGAATTGATTAAACCATTGAAACAATGATTGAGAAATTCCTCATCAGCCTTGTATGGTCGTGCGACACAACAGGCCATGTGGCTTGTGTGGTCGTGCGACACAACAAGCCCTGAGGCGGTTTGATAGAATCCTTTCCTAATTTGATTAGGATTCATATTCTATACTAAAGTAGTATAAATATGAACGTCTGTCAACCCTAAAAAGCTAGCCAAAATTCTCAAAAGAAATTCACAACATATATTCTCAATATTCTTCATTGGTTTAAGAGATCTAGCAATCTTCAAGAAGCGTTTCTTGGTTCATTCAAAGGTGTGGATACCGAAAGAGGGTCTTCGCTCGTTCATCTATCAAGGCCTAGAGTTCAAGCATTCTGAAGAACGAAGTTTGTGATCGAAATCACATTATTAAATCGTTCGATAGCTCAAGAACGGAAAGCGTTCAAGGTTAGTTATTTCTATCTCATAGTATTCAAGTTAATTTGTATAGAACGGATCCTAGGCTCTTGGGTTCTATGTTATTTGATGCTTAATTCCGCTGGGCATGGACCCGTAAAACCCAACACCACTTGCCATCCACGGCTTCGTCCCCACCATCGTCCCCTATTCTTCTCTCATAGTATTGCGGTATTTACAGCAAATTCCTCCAAATCGAGTAATTTCTCCGGTCAGTTTCTCTCTGTAATCAACGGCAAATTCCACGCCTTCGTCCCCACCATCGTCCCCTGTTCTTCGTCCTACCATCGTCAAGACCCAACGCCATTTCTGCCACTACCATCCACTTGCCATCCGCTGCCATTTTCTCCGGTCAGTTTATCTCTGTAATCAACGGCAAATTCCTCCAAATCGAGCAGTCCATATCTCAAGCAGCTTATTCCATTTTGGCCCCAATGTTAATTCCAGCCGGCTATTTATATTGCCTTTTCATCAACAACGGTGCACCTTCGAAAAGGGAAAATTTAATGGTGATGGTATAAGTTCCTTTTCAATATTTTATTTGGTACAAAATTAGGATTTCAAATTTTTCATTTGGAAAAATGCGTGATTTCAAAATTAGGTGGCAATGGAACTTTTAATTTCTCTTCTCGGATTGGTGGCGTTGAATGATGGTTTTTGATTGTGGTGATTGTAAGGTAATGGTGTTAGTGGTGGTGAGATGATTTGGATGTGGTGGGGTTGAAGATGAAGGGTTTAGGGAATGGGGGGAGGATGGAGTGAGATGAAGGGGTGTTTGGAACTTTGGGAGTGGAAGAGAAGTGTTTTTTTTTTATATTTAACATTTTTCTTATTTTAGAAAATGTCAACTATCCCCCTTAAGATTATAAGGGTCAAATTCGATGAAAAATACCAAAATAACCCTTAAGTAACTCACGTGAGCTGCACATGCTATGCTATTCGTTAGATTTTTAATGGTTCATTCAAAATTACACCTGATTGCAGCAAAAAGACAAACTTAATAGCCAACTTGTAACAAATGCAAATTTGATAACCAATTGAAATATCTCGACAAACTCGGATAACTAAAATGCATGCAATTTGCCCCTATATATATATATATATACAGAATGTATCCTATACGGACCAGTCCGTACGGATTTTGTCAAAAATAAACGACTCAAATCCCATTTCTTTTCAAAGCAAAAATGCTAGAACACCTTCATAGACTGCACAATAAACCAAGCGAAAAACCCCGAAACGAAAGTTGGATTTGCAGCCAATGTGGTCATAAAGGGGCTAATTCGAACCTTAGCTGTTGCAGTGACACTCAATAGCGCCATTCCAAAACCCCCATTTTGGGCATACTTAGCATTGAGTTCGTCGTGGGCTTGAATTGCAGAGAAACAATGGTGGATTGTGTGGAGAATTGGGGTAAAAGGGGAAAGGGGTTTGATGGGTTTAGAGTAATTTTGAGATAAGGAAGTGGGATTTGGGGGATTTTGTTGGGAGGTGTGGGAAAGTGAGATTTAAAAGGTTTTGGGTTTATTGTAAGTTGGGAGCTTGAAGAAGGAGGGAAGAGAAAGGTTGAAGGATGAATGTGTTACTATAGGATTCATGGATTGAATTGCAGAGAAACAATGGTCTATTGCGTTTATTTTTGACAAAATTCGTACGGACCGGTTCGTATATGATACATTACGTATATATATATATATATATATATATATATATATATATATATATATATATATATAATTGTATTAAACAACAGTTAATCCATTCAATTTTAAACGCAATTTTCATTATTTGTCATACAATCAACAATATTATAAAAAATATATATATATATATATATATATATATATATATATATATATATATATCAAATGGAACGGATTATTGATTAATTGGTAGGGGCAAGGGAGTATGTGTTTCAATGAGAAAAAGGATAGTTCCTCGGGATCAAAATAATTTAGGCCTGTCAATTTTAACTTATTACCCGCTAACCGCTTAATCTGACCCATTAATTACCCGACCCGACTCATTAAAATAAACAAGTTTAAACGGGTAACCGTGAAATCATTTAATTTTTGCGGGTCATAACAGGTAAAACTCGTTCACTTGTTTACCCGTTTGTGACAGTTTGATAATTTTGAAATATCCAATTAATAAATTTGTAGCGAGGCAAAAAGGTGATTTGAAAGACAGGGGAGAGGTAGCTGGTGAAGGAGAAATGGCGGCAAAGGGTGTAATTCCGACCACAGTTCCGACCCCTATCCCATTTTCGTTCCCATTTGAATCTGACGACGCAGAAGGCGGCGAGGGAGTAGAGCCCCAGGGAACTGAAGGCGTCGATCGATCGGGCGCCGGCGGACTCCTATCCGTATCCGGCGGAGACGGCGTTGAATCAGTCGGAGGAGGCGGAGACGGGTCAGATGATGTAGGAGGAGTGGCATCGGTGGGTGGAGTTGGAGTGGACGGGGGAGAGGTAGCTGGTGAAGGAGAAATCGTGGCAGGGGGTGTAAGGGAAGCGGGAGGAAGGTACGTGGCTGCCGGAGGCGGGGAATATGAAAACGGAAGATTTGAATCAACGCCTTGGATTTTTGGGAATATGTAGAGAGAGAAATATTTCAGTAGTTAATAAGTAGAGAGAGAGAGAGAGAAATATTTTAGTAGTTAATAAGTATAGAGAGAGAGAGAGGCACATGGGGATTTGGCCTGCTGGCTAGAGCTCATGGCTTTCAACCTGGAGGTCATGGGTTCGATCCCCCAGAAGTTAGAGGGAAGGCTTTCTATCCCTAGGATTTATCTCCTAGACGCTTCTATGCGTGCATGTGTGTGTGTGTGTGAGTAGTGAAAAAAAAATAAAAAAAAAGAGAGAGAGAGAGAGGGAGGTTTTTGGGAATATGAAAACGGAAGGTGGTTTTGCTTTTGCGTTTTAAAAAAGCTGAAGGGGAAGCAGGAGATTTAAAAGGGTTGACCTGTACCCGATTCGACCCGAGGTTGATCCGACCCGTGATACCCGAAATGTAAACGGGTTGTGACGAGTCGAATTCGTTATTACCCGTCAACTCGTCATTACCCGACTCATACCCGACTCAATCCGCTTGTTTGACAGGTATAAAATAATGACAAAAACTTGGGTGATAACAGCATGACCCGTCTCATCCATGAGACGGGTCGGTTCCATACCCATCACCCGCCCAACAAAGCCAACCCACGCCTCCGCCCAAGCTTTTTGCATATGGGCGGTCGCCCAGCCGGGAATCCGCCGCCTGCCCAAGCTGGAATCAGCCCACATTTGCCTTGGCCCAATCCTTCAGCCAACATAAAGTAATAGTTTGTATACATTAAAGTAATAGTTTGTATACATTAAAGTAATACATATATACAGAAAAGTAATAATGTTTTTCCTATGTTTTCTTCGTTTGGCAAAAGTAATACTTATTATAACTAAAATGTAACAAACGTGTTATTTATATATAATAGTATTTGTACATAATTGTAACACATATGTATAGGTATCTATATGTTTTCATGTAAAAGTATTACATTATCTATAGAAATATGTTACAATTTCATCTATCAAAGTGGTACATTTACTTGTATAAACTATTACATTCATATACATAAGTTATTACATTTCAAAAATAATACATATAGTTTGTATTACATTTGAAAAAAATGGGTAAAAATGAGCTTTTATTTTTTTTTAAAACGAATTATTACGTTTACTTATGACCAATGTTACTTTATATGTATACAGTCATTACATTAAGAGATGGTAACTATTACTTTTGCTCTGAAAAAAATAATATAAAAAAAAAAAATTTAAAAAAAAAAAAAATTGGCCTATAAAAGGCTGCCACGTGGCGGGTCATGCCCCATGGGTCATGGGTCGACCCGTCTCATGCATGAGACGGATCCCATGTTCTCACAGGAGACCGGCTCTAAAATAATTGACGTTTTTAAACTTTTCACGAGTTTTAAGAAACATAGTTAATATTTTAAGTTAATGAAGAAAGTACCAATTTTTACTCCTATTTTTTATCCATTTTCCCTATATTAATCCTCTCAATGATTCAATTAATGAAGTAAAGTAAATTCGTATGTATGTAAGGGTAAAATATGAAATCAAATGCTTTCAATTTAAATAAAAGCGATAATTATATGGGGGCATTTATCAAAAACTAATTTTAAAGATGGATATTAAAAAAAAATCTTTGAATATTACAAAACAAAAAAACTACTTATTTTTTGCATTTATCTGTCAAATAACTGATAAATGTATTTATCAGTTGTTTAACCAAAAAATCAAGCACAAAATACTCTTTAAAAAACTGATAAATTAATTTATCAGTTATAAACAACCGATAAATATATTTATCAGCTATTTTAACTGAAAAGGCAAAAAAAATACAGAAAAAAAAATAGTTTTTTGTAATATCACAATTTATATGTTTTTTTTTTTATAAATAACATCTTTTTTTTAAGGTAGTTTTTGATAAAAACTCCTAATTATATTGGACCAAATATTTAGATTAAAAATGACACTTATTTTGAATCGGAGAAAGTACTAATCACTAGAAACAGGTACACATTGTTTTGATTACATTACCAATGTAGGAGAAAACATCTTTTTTGTTGGCCGGGCCAAATAAAGGTCTAATAAGTAAACATTTGATTAATGCATCCATAGGATTATATTAATTACATTGTACAAACTACTCGATAAACAAAAATAAAAGTGAAAATTTAGGAAAAATGTGTTTTTCATAGTGATTAGGAATAATGTATTTTTAAATGCGTGGTGACATTTTTTAAATAAGTAAAATTTCGTATACCTGAATGTACGCTCGCCTAAAAAATTATTTAATGAGAGTCGCTGCGCCGTTTTAAAGGAAACATTGAAAACCTTTTGAAAATAGAATTTGTGTGGGTTCGGGGGTCAGATTACGTATTGGGAAGAACCGAGAGTTCATCCAACAACGCCTCGCGAACGAGTCTTTCAATGTTCAACATTCAATATCATTCATAAGTGTGTGCAAATGTGTGAGACATAATATGTGATAAAATGCATATTAATGTTTTTTTTATTGATGGACTGAGAACATTACATCTTGTGAATCACTTGGTGCGGGGGGTCACATCCCGATTACAAAACTGAGAACATATTACACCTGAAATGCACCTACTGCAATGTGACTTAGTACCACGACGCAGGACCAAATATGGCCAAGTGTGTCGCGTGACACAACTAGCCAGCAGAGGTTTTACAAATGCTGGATTACAGAGACAATGAAAGGCAATTCGAGATTAACAAAGATAGAAAACAGCCCTACGACCTCAGAGAGATCAATTCGCAGATGAGTGTGGATATGGAACGATCCACACTCACCTTAGCAATTCATGCACAACGCATATTAGCACTAAACAAAAGCATGCATCATCACTACGATAAATGCATAATCAGAATATTCATATATCAAAACATGGCATATTCAATCAGAAATAACCAGATTAAGCATGATGGATCATGGAGATTGCATGAAGAAGGAAGAGGGAGAAAGAGAAAGGGAGAGAGAATCGTTACCCTTGTAGTCCACAATCCTTATACCAAGTTAGGTATAAGGAGCTTCAATTCGGCTTCAGGAATGAGATTTGAAATCTCAGATTAGAAGTGCTAGACTTGGATATTCAATGTGTGTGAAGGAGAGATGGAATCTGTGTATGAGAGAGAGTGGATTGAGAGAGGGTTGTGTAAGTACCCAAATCTGGCTCATGCCTTCCGGTTAAATTTCTCGACAATTTCGGTAAGTTTCTCAGTAATTCCCCGGACCTTCCTAGTGTTCCGGAAATATTCCGGAACTGTTCCAAAACAATTAAGGGCTGAAGGGGAAGCTTCCTAATTAAGAAACACGTTTTTCTTAATTAGGAAATGTTCTAGAATTTGCCACCTTGCATGATTCTAGAAACATCTTTGAGTCACGAGGATAATGCCGCACGGGGCATTAGCCAAGGTCTCTGGCCGCACGGCTTCATTGGCCTTATCCAGACTGCCTATAAATAGAGCCCTCCTCTACCCATTTTCATAACAACAATATCATCAACCACTACACAATACACTATACTCAAGCAAATGCTGCGAAGTTAGGAAGCCAAGAAGGGTGCCAAGAAGCCTCCTCCCTCCTCCTTGAAGATCTAGAAGTTGGTCCTTCCACCTAGCTCCACCCAAAGAAGAAGAGGTCACCATTGGTAACCTCTCACTCCCTAAACTTGCATCCTAATTGCTCTATATGATTTAATTGCTCATTGCATTTCATATCTTGTTATTATCTTTGTTTGGGACTTGGCATTCATAGTTAAAGATCATATCTTTATACCCCCTTTTCCCCTTTGCATGCATTAGGCATCCCTTGCCATTAAAGATGTAATCTTTTGAATTAAAGGTGCATCCTTTGCACCTAAAAATCCTATTTTTACATAAAAATGCCACCTTCATGCATCCTTTGCATATAAAAATCCAATCTTTATGATAAAAATGCATCCTTTGCACATTAAATCCTTTTTCAAGCATCCTTTGCATTAAAGATCATATCTTTATCCTAAATTAGCATCATATGCTTTTCAAAATACAATCTTTATGCATCCCCTGCATATTTAAATCCCAATTTCTTCATAAAAATGCATCCTTTGCATAAAAATCATGTCTTTATGCATCCTTTGCAAATAAAGATCATTTCTTTAAATCAAATGCATCCTTTGCAACCCAAAAATGTCATCTTCTCACTAAAAATGTCATTTTTACATGCATTCTCCCATGTCCCCATTAGCAACCTTGGAACGGACCGGTGTAAAAGATCCTATCTTTACATCGTTCCTTCCATTAAAGGTTTCATAATCTCTTTAGAAAGGGACAACCTTGAACCCTATATCTCCGATTATCGCTTAAGACGAGTATGAAGCATCTATATGAGCTCGACCGTCTTAAAGTGTAGGATTGATGGGCTAAGGACATTCCTTCCTAAAGAACCTCATTTTGTGACTATAAAGAGAGTCATTCTCTCGATCACGCAAGTCCCGAGGTTAAAAATGCGGTGATCACAAGTCCAAGATGAGGATGGGATCATAATCCCGAATACATAAAATTCCAAGGAATCCCGAGCGACAACCAATAAATGGTTTGTACGTCCGGAAGACAACTTGGGACATTCCCTCCCCTTATTTTCAAACACATGCACACAAGAAAGCACGCAAGCAAGCACGATTAATGAAATCTTGGTAGACTTGCTCCGGCAAGGCACCTTGGGTGAACGACGATCCGTTCTTCCCAAGGGGTAACTTAACCTCCGAACTCATAAAACCTTTTTTTCAAAGTTTTGAGGTAATCAAAATGGCGTGGCGACTCCGTTTTTCAAATTAAACCGGATGTCTTCAAACTCGCCTTAGCCTCAGTCTCCCTCAGATGGAAGGGCCTGGACCAAGCCCTTGCTCTTAGAAGTGATGTCCCACCAAAACTCTGATGGAAGCTATGAGTGGTGTCCCACCAAAACTCTGAAAGGGCCTGGACCAAGCCCTTGCTCTTAGAAGTGATGTGGATCCCCCTGCCGATCGCCTCAATGAATAAATCTAGGCCGGTAGCCCGCACCAACTGCTTGGGGTTCGCCCCATTCTTCTCGAAATCTGGCATCCTCTGCCAAAGCCTGACAGCAATCTCAGATGGCCCTCTAGACTTGTTCTCCTGTAGACAAGCACAACAAAGAAATGCGTCAGTCTTTCATCTCATTTCAAAAGCATGCATATCTTCAAAAAAAATAAAAACAAATGCACATATTTTCAAAAGAAAATCATTCATAAAAATTTTCTAGCATCCTTTGCATCAAAAAAGCATTTTTCATCACTTGAAACACGTCATGTCAAGCCCCATTGCTTTCCTAAAGCACAAAATCACAATTTTCAAAATTCTTTGCAACAAAGTGGCATGCATGAATCCTTTTCATCTTCCAAAATCCCGTCTTCTCATTGATAATCAAAATGTTGACCTAGTTCTAGCACATGCAAGAACTCCGTCTCACTTTAGAAAATTATCATTCTTACTTTATTATCGAGAAAAAAGTGGGTCATTCTCATTATTTTTGTCAAATAAATTACATATGCATGTTCTTAGCCTCATAGGTTAATCATCAATATCTCAAAATCATTCAAAAATCCTAGGAAAATCCTAGAAAATTCTTAAAATTCGGGTCAAGCCCTAAATCAATCAATACTCAATCAAAATCGACGGAATTGAGCCAAATAAGAATGCTTACCCCAACCGATCGCGGGTTCGTCGATTTGTGCTCCCTTCTCCCCGGATAGAGCTCCGATGGAGGCGTAAGAAAGTCGTACTTCCTCTCCGTTAGAACGAGTTCCTTCCTCCTCCTTTGAGCGGCCGCAGAGATGTTTCTTCTATCTTGTCTCGGCATAGGATTACCCTCCGGATCCATTCTTGACCAAAGGAAGCAAGGGAATTGAAGGATTTTCGAATTTTCTCTCCTCTCTCTCTCTTCCTCGACGTGTTCTTGGGCGGCAACAATGCCAAATGCCCGTTCAAATCAGATTTTAAATAATCTGGAAAAATTAATCTTCCAGCCGTACGGCTTCTTTTTCCTCCCTCTCATGTCGGGCGGCCTCATTCGCTCTGAGCAGAAATTACAATTTTGCCCCTGGACTTTCCACTTGGGCCTACAATTCCCGTTATCCTTTAACTAAGATAATATCGTTTTCAGAAGATATCCCTTATCTCCTAAGCAATTAAGCTTTCTTCCCAGTCGCCTCCGTTAATTCCGTTATAACGGGATAACGCTAGGTGACAACCTCCGAATTGTCAGAACTCTAAACTTAAGCTACCTCTATCACGAATAGTGAAGTATGCTCAAGTTCTTCTAACTTAAGCTACCTCTATCACGAATAGTGAAGTATGCTCAAGTTCTTCTAAACTTTTGCTACCCCTATCACAGATAGTGACGTATGCTCAAGTCTTCTAAATTTAAGCTACCTCTATCACGAATAGTGAAGTATGCTCAAGTTCTTCTAACTTAAGCTACCTCTATCACGAATAGTGAAGTATGCTCAAGTTCTCCAAACTTTAGCTACCTCTATCACGAATAGTGAAGTATGCTCAAGTCTTCTAAACTTTAGCTACCTCTATCACGAATAGTGAAATATGCTAAGTTTTCCAAACTTTAGCTACCTCTATCTCCTCGATAGTGACGTAAGCTCTAGTTTCTTCAGGTGACAACCTCCATTAATTGTCAATCAGGTGACAACCTCCATTAATTGTCAATCAGGTGACAACCTCCATTAATTGTCAATCAGGTGACAACCTCCATTAATTGTCAATCAGGTGACAGCCTCCACTAATTGTCAAAACCTCAAGGATCCTAGACATCGTTCCTAACTATCTAGTGATGCTTGAACTATGATCAAGGCTTGATTCCTCCGAGATACGTAGGTAGCCTTTCATAAAAGGTCCAGCCATCCGACCACTTTGGTCACCCTGTTCTTTCGTCACTCATCAGTGATGAAGTAGCCCCTCATAGAGGTCTAGATATCTGACCACATCGGTTACTTCTAGCATATCCCCAGTAGGATCAATTGCTTGACCTCTTAGGTCATTTTTCCCTTCTACTTCCCCAGCAAGAGATCAGTTTTTCTTCTCCATTCCTCAGCGGACCCTATTTCGAACTACGGCCTGGCTTGATTCCCACTCGGGATACGTAGGTAGCCTTCCAGAGGTTCAGCCACTCGACCACCTCGGTCTCTCAATCCGTCTCGGCATTCGCCAGATCGGATCATTTTCTATCGACAACCTCACTCGCCCTGCAAGTGACGTTGCCGAGGGGCTTCTGTAAGTACACAAATCTGGCTCATGCCTTCCGGTTAAATTTCCCGACAATTTCGGTAAGTTTCCCGATAATTCTCCGGACCTTCCTAGTGTTCCGAAAATATTCCGGAACTGTTCCAAAACAATTAAGGGCTGAAGGGGAAGCTTCCTAATTAAGAAACACGTTTTTCTTAATTAGGAAATGTTCTAGAATTTGCCACCTTGCATGATTCTAGAAACATGCTGAGTCACAAGGGATAATGCCGCACGGCTGCATTAGCCAAGGGTCTCTGGCCGCACGGCTTCATTGGCCTTATCCAGACTGCCTATAAATAGAGCCCTCCTCTACCCATTTTCATAACAACAATATCATCAACCACTACACAATACACTATACTCAAGCAAATGCTGCGAAGTTAGGAAGCCAAGAAGGGTGCCAAGAAGCCTCCTCCCTCCTCCTTGAAGATCTAGAAGTTGGTCCTTCCACCTAGCTCCACCCAAAGAAGAAGAGGTCACCATTGGTAACCTCTCACTCCCTAAACTTGCATCCTAATTGCTCTATATGATTTAATTGCTCATTGCATTTCATATCTTGTTATTATCTTTGTTTGGGACTTGGCATTCATAGTTAAAGATCATATCTTTATACCCCCTTTCCCCCTTTGCATGCATTAGGCATCCCTTGCCATTAAAGATGTAATCTTTTGAATCAAAGGTGCATCCTTTGCACCTAAAAACCCTATTTTGACATAAAAATGCCACCTTCATGCATCCTTTGCATATAAAAATCCAATCTTTATGATAAAAATGCATCCTTTGCACATGAAATCCTTTTTCAAGCATCCTTTGCATTAAAGATCATATCTTTACCCTAAATTAGCATCCTATGCTTTTCAAAATACAATCTTTATGCATCCCCTGCATATTTAAATCCCAATTTCTTCATAAAAATGCATCATTTGCATAAAAATCATGTCTTTATGCATCCTTTGCAAATAAAGATTATTTCTTTAAATCAAATACATCCTTTGCAACCCAAAAATGTCATCTTCTCACTAAAAATGTCATTTTTACATGCATTCCCCCATGTCCCCATTAGCAACCTTGGAACGGACCGGTGTAAAAGATCCTATCTTTACATCGTTCCTTCCATTAAAGGTTTCATAATCTCTTTAGAAAGGGACAACCTTGAACCCTATATCTCCGATTATCGCTTAAGACGAGTATGAAGCATCTATATGAGCTCGACCGTCTTAAAGTGTAGGATTGATGGGCTAAGGACATTCCTTCCTAAAGAACCTCATTTTGTGACTATAAAGAGAGTCATTCTCTCGATCACGCAAGTCCCGAGATTTAAAATGCGGTGATCACAAGTCCAAGATGAGGATGGGATCATAATCCCGAATACATAAAATTCCAAGGAATCCCGAGCGACAATCAATAAATGGTTTGTACGTCCGAAAGACAACTTGGGACATTCCCTCCCCTTATTTTCAAACACATGCACACAAGAAAGCACGCAAGCAAGCACGATTAATGAAATCTTGGGAGACTTGCTCCGGCAAGGCACCTTGGGTGAACGACGATCCGTTCTTCCCAAGGGTTAACTTAACCTCCGAACCCATAAAACCTTTTTTTCAAAGTTTTGAGGTAATCAAAATGGCGTGGCGACTCCGTTTTTCAAATTAAACCGGATGTCTTCAAACTCGCGTGAATTTCCAATACACAAAAATTTGGGGCACACATTCACAGGTTGGTATGTGTTTTGTGTGTGTTTGAGGAGAGAGAGGGGTTTCTGGAGAGATTTTGACAGAGTGACGGTAGGGAGTCGAAGAGGGATCCCAAAATGAGAGGATGATGGTCTAATTTATAGGTTGCATGGGAATGGCTCATGGTGTCGCACGCCATAACGAGCATAATTGTCTTCCTTCTAGAACCCTGCAAGGTGGCAGACTGGACCCTTCCTGAATAATTTCTTATAGGTCCAAACAGGTTTAATACCCCAAAGGTCCTTCTGCAGGGAATAAAGGCCTATAGGTCCTTCCTTAGCAAGAAACTTATAAAAAGTTTCCGAAAGCCTCGGAATGAACCGGAAATTTATCAAAACGCTCCCTAGCGCACTTTTATTGAATAAAAGGCACTTTTATGGGATCGCGAGTTGGATTGGGGTACTCACAATACGATAACATTTTTGTAAATAAGTAAAATTTCGTACGCGTTGGATATACGGTCAACAAACCTTCTAAATATCAAGCTTAAAGAGTTATAAATAACAATATTAAAGTCTTTTGAATATAAATTAACAAGCATATTTGAACAAGGTCATGACCAACAAACCTTCTGAATATCAATATTAAAAGTTTTTAGATATAAATATTAAAGTATTTTGAATATAAATTAAAAAGCACATTTGAACAAGGTCATGAAAAACAAACTTTCTAGATATCAATGTTAAGGTTTCTGAATATCCAGAACCTTTGAAATTGATATCTAGAATCTTTGAGACTGATATCCAAAAGGTTTGTAATAAGTGAAACTTTGTACGCGTTGGGTCGGCCAAACAAACCTTCTAGATATAAATGTTAAAGGTTTCTTGATATCCAGAACCTTTAACACTGATATCCAGAAGGTTTTAGGCCCTCAAATAAGCCTTTAGAGTTTTTATTAATAAAGTGTTAAAAAATGGTCTGGTGTGTTTAAACAGATCAGTGGTGATGCTATAGTGGTCAGTTTGTTTATTGAAAAGCGTAGGGGTGTGGAAAATTTTCGATTATTTTCAAAAGTGTCACTGCACATTTTAAAAAATAAATCAGTCATTTACAAAATGTTATCGCGCATTCAAAACACTTTTTTCATAGTCAATAGAAAAAATGCGTTTTTATAAAACCAACTCAAAATAAAAAGGATTACTCCCTCCTTCCGGCGTAATAACGCACTCTCCCATTTTGCACGGGAATTAAGGAATAAGGTATTTTATTTTATTAAGTAGAGATAGTTGGGAAAGATTAGTGAGAATTAGGAGATGGGACATCTTCCACTACTATACTAATACTCTCCCTCCATAAAACAAAAATAGTATAATCATTACTGACTTTCAATATTTACATTGATATTCAAAATTTACAAAAAAAAAAAAGCATCCTAATACACAAAATATCAGTTCGATTTGACTGATAGGAAGGAAAACTCATTTCTTAAACCAAAATGAAAACCTATCAGGTTTACAAATGAAATTTAAAATTAGGTTTTATTAATAATTGATTTGGAGTAAAATTTATGCTTAGTGGGACCAAATCACTAGTCTTCCCTAACTAAAAATCAACTATTTACAAAAATATTATTGCTCAATTAAAAGAACGTTTTTCCTAATCGATATGAAAAACACGTTTTTATAAGAGTAACTCAAAAGAAAAAAGATAATTTATAACGGCGTCATTAAACTTGTAAACCCAAGTTTTTTTATTTTATTTTTTAAATTAAGTTTTTATTAATAATTGATTTGGAGTAAAATTTATGCATATAGTGTAACCAAATCACTAGTCTTTCTTAACTAAAAATATACTCCCTCCGACCCATAATAGCTTATTCATTTATTGTTGAGAACGGAAAAAAAAAGAATAATGTTATTAAAGTAGGAGTTGTAAATGGGTAGGAGAGAAAATGAGTGGAGAGAATAGTAAATTTGAAAAGTGTTGTGAGTATGACAAGTGGATCTCATGAATAAAGAAATATTAAAAAATTTCCATTTTAGAAAAGCGTAACTTTAAAGTGGAATACCCAAAATAGTAAAATGTGTAAGGTAATATGAAATGGAGGAAGTATCAGATACCGTTTGAGCAATAAATAGATAGTTGGCTATTTGGACGGTAGAATGGAATAAAATGAGTAAAATGAACACAAGATTTTGGGGGAAACTAGTTTCTCCTTAAGTTATAGAAAGTCCTGTTTTATAAACTGTTCCTAAATATTCACTAACTACTTTCAAGTAGAAAAAAAGTGAACTTTTTATAATCTATGGAGAAACTAGTTTCTCCCAAAACTTGCTCTAAAATGAATTGGAAAACTTGCTCTAAAATGAATTGGCTTGACTCGTTGATCAGGCTTCAACTATTTTTTCATTACAAACTACTGAATATACATTTGATATAATAAGGAAATCAAATCAGACTAGGAAACATCCAAGCAGGTGGGCGACCAACGAGGGGCTGCTTGGCCTGGCGTGAGGCGGACGCCTGGGACACAACAACATTGATTGAGGTATGTTCAAGATGAGGCGGCCGCTTGGCCTGGCTTGAGGCGAGCGCCTGGCTTGCAAAAGGATTGGCCGAGCCTTGTTGAGGATGAGGCGGCCGCTTGGGCCTAGATGAGGCGGGTGCCTGAGTCACAGAAGAAGCAGCCGTGGGTTGCTGCATTTGAGGCCTGTCTTGTGATTCTTCCTTGATATCCTTAATTGATAAATGCATTTATCAGCTATTTTAATTGAAAAGACCAAAAAAAAAAAAAAAGAAAAGAAAAGTAGATTTTTGTAATATCACAACTTACATGTTCTTTTTTTGTAAATAACATCTTTTTAAGATAATTTTTGATAAAAACTCCTAATTATATTGGACAAAATATTTTAATTAAAAATGACACTTATTTTAAAACGAAAAAAGTACTAATCGCTAGAAACAGGTACGCATTGTTTTGATTACATTACCAATGTAGGAGAAAGAGAAAAAATCTTTTTTGTTTGCCGGGCCAAATAAAGGTCTAAGTAAACATTTGAATAATGCATCCATACTAGCATACTCCCTCCTTCCCACTCGAAACGAAGTCACTTTTTACCCAAAAGGGTGTTCCATTTAGGTGTCACATTTTCTAAAAAGAAAATATTTTATTACTATTCTATTATCTCATTCACTATTCCCTCCACTAATTCTCTCTCCTCTACACTCACAACATTTTTTAAATTCATTATTTCATCCACTAATTCTCTCTCATATTTTCAAATTACACTCACAACATTTTTTCTTCCCCCTTTTTTCTTAATTTACGTGCCATCCCTAAAAGGGTGACGCTCTTGGTGGGAGGGAGTATTACTTACATTGTACAAACTACTCAATAAAGAAAAATAAAAGTGAAAATTTAGGAAAAATGTGTTTTTCATAGTGATTAGGAATAATGTATTTTTAAATGCGTGATGACATTTTTTAAATAAGTAAAATTTCGTATACGATAACATTTTTGTAAATAAGTGAAATTTCGTACGTGTTGGGTATACGGTCAACAAACGTTCTAAATATCAAGCTTAAAGAGTTATAAATAACAATATTAAAGTCTTTTGGATATAAATTAACAAGCATATTTGAACAAGGTCTTGACCAACAAACCTTCTGAATATCAATATTAAAATGAATATCAATATTAAAAGTTTCTAGATATCAATATTAAAGTATTTTGAATATAAATTAAAAAGCACAATTGAACAAGGTCATGAAGGTTTGTTTGGTCGACCCAACGCGTACAAATTGTTTCACTTATTACAAACCTTCTGGATATCAGTCTCAAAGATTCTAGATATCAATTTCAAAGGTTCTGGATATTCAGAAACTTTTAACATTGATATCCAGAACCTTCGACACTGATATCTAGAATGTTTTAGGCCCTCAAATAAGCCTTTAAAGTTTTTATTAATAAAGTACTAAAAGATGGTCAGTGGTATGTTTAAAATGACCAGTGGTGATGTTACAGAGGTCCAATTTGCGTATTGAAAAGTGTAGGGGTGTTGAAAAGTTTTGATTATTTACAAAAATATCATTGCACATTTTAAAAAATAAATCAGTTATTTACAAAATGTCACCGCGCATTCAAAACACTTTGATGCTGCAGGAAATGTGCTTATCAATCTTCCTCCACATGGCAGGACTGATCACCTGGCTTTTTGACCTGAAAACAGAACCCACGACTAGCCGGATGTGTCTCCGGCGAAGACGCTCGGGCGTAAGAGTAAGATAACAGTTGTATAAAGCTCAAAATGTATTGAATAATGAACTCAGAATACAAAATGGCAGTTACCTTTCACCGTTTGGTAGTGATGAAGTATTTATAGACAAAAGTGGTGTATTTTTGGGGAGGCGACATGTGCTCCGAGATTGTAGCGGCAGTTACTTGGACGTGGGAACATGTCCATAACGGTTCCTGATTTGTAGGGATGTGGTTATGAGGATTGTTCAACCAAATAAGCCGGCAAGTGTTAAGTCGTCACTTGTTGATTTAGGTCGAGGTCGCCACTCGTGATATGGTCGACCTGACTGTCGGGTAGAGCATGGTTCGTACCCGAATTGTAATATGGGTCATGAGGTCGGACTAAGTTAGGTCGGGACCTGTGGGTCGGACCATGGGCTTGGTCGATTGATACTTGAGATGGGCTTTGGGCCTTGTTTTGATTGGACCAGCCTTATTGGGAATGTGGAGACCAAGGGCGTCGGTAGTGGACTTTACTCGTTTGGCCCAACTCGACACTTTTGGTATGTTCAGTGGCCCCCAACTTTCGAGTTGACTTCGTCGACTTGGAAGTTAAGAAGATTTCTTTGCCAAAAATTGCTTTACTCGCAGGTCGATGCTAGTCTTTGAAGTAGGTCGACCATGATGACGTGGCAACATCCTGATCGTTGGCGATGAACGGTAGGAGATGAAGGAGCGCCGGTTTTAGTAATGATTGCAATTCTGACTCTTGGAACTCCTTCTCGGAAACCGCTTCGGTTTTTAATTTTGGAAAATTAATTTCGATTTTCCTTTCCCTTTCCAATTTTAGGAAAATATAAATAGCAAAATCCTCCTTCGTTTAGAACTTTTACCGTTTTCAAGCTCTTGAGAATCTCCGGCGAAAATAGCGAAGAAGCAGTTGAGTTAAATTGGGCTTCCATCTTCGGCAACAGCTTCCTATTCCGACATTTACAAAGGTATTTCTCTCCCATTCTTCCTTTAGAGCTTTAATTTCTGTTCTATCTTTGATTTCTGCCATGGCTAGAACCTTTAGTAGCGAGCCAGGAGCTTGGTATGGGCATTGCATTAACCGTAGGGTTTACAAGAATGTGAACGGTGAGTGGAGAGAGCTGTCTTTGGATGAATGTGCCTCCATTTTAACCAAGTGGGAATTAAATTTTAGTGAGATAGGTTTGCCCATTGTAGGGGACGTTGAAAACCTGGTAGTTGATGATTCAAATGTCGTCACTTTCCATCTATTCCATGAACTGCTCGACCATATTACTTTGTTCTATGTTAGGGATGTCCTCAAACCCTCCTTCCTTAGGAATAGGATAGGCTTTCCAGGGGAGTCTAGGTCGCCCTTAAATAGGTCGACTGAAATTATTCATAGGCCTGACTCCCCTGTTTCTCCTTCTTCTTGTACAGATATGGCAACTCAAGGCGGAGCTACAGCATCTACTTCCTCTGGACCCAGAATCGTTGATGCATTTGACGATACAGCCATGCCAGGAAAGAATGAGAGGGGTTATGTTCCCCAAGGGCCATTACGCGGAAAGAAGAACCTGCCCTCTAGGTATAGCATGATTTGGGATTTCTGTGAGGTAAGTAAGGAAGATTATAGGGTGACCATTTATACTCAGAGGGAGTTTATGAAGTTGTTTAGGTCGTCATTTACTAGGGATGCCACTAGGGTAGCCTTCTTCTATGGTCAATTTGTAGCTGGCCTCAGGTTGCCTCTTGATCCCTTCATAAACGAGTTTTTAGAATGTGCCAATTCTCTTCCCCTTCAGCTCGGAGCCAATACTTGTAGGGTCCTTGTGTGCTTTGCTATGGTGTGCAGATTCTTAGGGTATGAACCTTGTATGAGAGTGTTCAAAGAATTTTTCAGTATAAAGTATAGTGGAGAGGACCTGAGCATCAGTACCCCCTCTAAACCTAAATCTCCCAAGCTCTTCACCAACCTCCCAAGTAAGCATAGTGGCTGGAACTCGCATGTTGTTGTGGTAGAGAGTAGATTAGGATGGGAATTCCCATTGCCCAATGATGAAACAGAAGCCATAGATGAGGGGAACTATTGGGAGCCGACCTGGCATCTTAACTTGTATAGGGCTTTGTGTCGCTTAGTCGAGAGAAGACCCATTAGCTGGGAGAGTCTGCTCACCACCAGGTATAACTTCGTCCAGGCTGGGATGATGTCTGGAGATGGAGTGGTAGAGCCCCTTGTCCCTGTGTTGAGAGGACAAATATATCCTGCCTGGGTTACTCATTCTCAGGGAGGTTTGGAAATTTGTGCCGGCGTTGCAGAAGACAGGAAAACTCTTTTGCAGGATAGCGGGAGCATCTGCCGGTGGTAAGATCTTGTTACACGCAACCCTTTACTCGTCTATTGCCTGCTTGTCGATCTGACAATATGATAGACCATTTGTATTGTGTCCCTTTCTTAGCTCGTCATTTGTTAGCTTGCGTATAAGATAATTGAGTCGTACATAGTTTGCTCGTACATAGAACTTGTGCTCGTATGTAGAACTTTCATATGTCGATCTAACACTTTGTTGTTTTGATTTTGTTGCAGTTCTGACTCCTGAGCAAGAAGCTAACATGGTTCGAATCGTTGGCGTTTCTGACAAGAAGAAAGCGAGGAAGGACCATGGGAAGGCTAATGCTCGTGCTCGCGGGCGAGAGGAAGCCGCGTTAAGGACCGGTCGGCTTCCGAAAGACAATATTGGGATGGTGCCAATGGAAGGGGTAGATGAAGAAGATCCTTTGTTGAGCGGCGGTCATACCATGAGCGTGGCGAGGAGGGTAATGAATCCAACAAATCGCGGGCTGATGTGAGCTCCGACCCAACTGCGATGTCAATGTAGGGACCTCCGATGCTGTCAGAGCAGGAACTAGTCCCTTGGATGTCGTAAACATTGATGACGACGTCATGGAAACTGAAGTTGATGATCAACCTCTGAGGACTAAGAGGTTGCGATCTGACAAGGGGAATGCTGTTTCATCGAGCCAACTGCTTCCACCTCCTCCAGCTTCTTCTTATCCCAACCAAGAATCCATTGAAGAAAGGATGCGAGAGGGTGAGTGATGTTCCCTCTCTTGAAGGAGTTAATTGCACAGTCGCGGCTACCCGGACATGAACTTGGGCCGGTGATTGTGAGAAGAGCGGTGGATGTGGGTCTGCTAGCTCACTTGGCTGATAAGGGCATGACACCCGAGGAATTCTCAGCTCGGTCTGGGCTGGCTCATTGCGAGGTAACTTCTCACTTTCTCTTTTATTTTAGTCGTCTGCTCCTTTACTCGATCCACTTGAATCTCGAGCTAACACTTCTTTGTTTCCTTTGGAATGCAGAATCTTACAATGATTGAGCAAGCCAAGAGCTCTTGGAGGGCCTCCATTGAGAGGGAGAGACAAGCCCTTCGTGATTATTCCAAAAAGGCTCAAGAGCTTGCGGAATGGAAAGAGAAGTATAACGACTTGGACAATTCGTATGAAGCCAACGAAGCGGTGAAGACCAAGGCTCTGTCCGACCTTGAGGCTGCAGAGTCCAAACTCAAGGAAGTGGAGGCTGAGAGGGGTGCTGAGAAGAAAGAACTGGGGAAGGCCAAGGCGGGCGCCCACTATTAACAAACTTCTAAAGGAGAAGGATGCTTCTTGCTCGAGTTGCATGAACAACATCGACTTGAGAGAGAGAAGAGTCAGAAAGACCACAAGGGAGTACGCTATTGAGAAAACCGCTAAGGATGCCTCTGAAGCCGCGGTTGAGAAGTGCAAAGCAGGGGACGAGTACTATGATGCCATAGTGTCTAAGGCCCAAGATTTTCTTGAGGTCGGCAAAAGACACATGGCCCGTCGTGCGCTTGTAGATCCAACGGCTACGGTTACCATCGAGCAATTAGCTCGTTGGTTTGCGAGTCCCAATATGATATGACGGCTCGCGGTGGTCACTCGCTCGTTCCTTACCTGGAAAACGATCTAGCTTTCATTGCCCAAGAGGATGAGGAGGATCATTGCGAGAAGTGGGAAGCTCCCCCTGTCCTTGATAGAAATTTTGATGTGGTCTTGGCGGAACTCGACGATGCTGAAGCCATGGAGATTGAAGCGAGCGGACATATTAGAATCGGGTAAGCCCCTAGAGCCCCGGCAACAAGAAGATGGTGAAGGTCGAGCTTCCATTGACGACCAAGCTGATGTCGGCCAGGACTCTTAAATTATTTAGTTGAATTTGTAATGAACAAGCTCCAACCAACAATTTTTGCTCTTTTGATTCCTTGAATATTTGAATGCCTTGGCCCTATTTTTTGGGAGGCAAGATACTCTTGTAAATTTATTTTGTCTAAGTCTTAGCCCGTTTTGGGAGACTTATCTCTATCATAGCTGACTTTTGTTTTCGAATGTTGTATGTTTTCATTCCATATTGTATGTCTAGCTAGATGTAGCTAATATAAATGAGTCAACTTGAGCCTAGAGGCGACTTGATCTTGTTGGTTTAGTCGACCTCAGACTTGATTAACTTTTTTGTGAACGAGATTGATCATGAGTCGAACCTGTTCATACTATTGAAACTGACCCGGGGTCGAGTTAATTAGGACCAAGTTTATTAGGAATTATACTTGTTGAATAGGCAAAGCTGATTAAGAATCGAGCTAAGTAAATCAAGCTGACTAAGAGTCGAGTTTGTTAGAAATAAGTCGACTAAGAGTCGGACTTGTTAAGTGAACAAAGCTGATTAAGAATCGAGCTTGTTAGAACGAAGCTGACTAAGAGTCGAGCTTGTTAGGGTGAAGCTGACTAAGAGTCGAGCTAAGATGAACTGACTAAGAGTCGAGCTCGTTAGAACAAAGTCGACTAAGAGTCGGACTTGTTAAATAAACAAAGCTGATTAAGAATCGAGCTTGTTAGAACAAAGCTGACTAAGAGTCGAGCTTGTTGATATTAGTGTAACACTATGTTTGATCGAATAAACTGCTCTTTTCATTGAAGTAGGAATCATGCTTACATCGATTTGAAACTAGCTTTAACACAAACTTGAACTTTGAAATTGAAAAACTAGAAGTAGTATTTGATGAGGTGAGTAGCATGCCAAGGATGTTTCAACTCGTCACCTCCAGGATGAGCTATCATGTAGGTTCCTTCCTTGACGACTCGAGTGACTATATAGGGACCTTCCCAGTTAGGAGATAGCTTGTTCTGCTGGGTCCTTCTACCCGTTGCCTCAATCTTTCTCAATACATAATCTCCAACTTGGAAAGACCTTGCCTTGACCTTCTTGTCGTGATAACATTTAGTCCGCTGCTTGTAATTGACCATTCGGAGGTAGGCTGTTTCTCGCTTCTCGTCGATCAGGTCCAAGTCGATCAACCTGTTGGTGTCATTCTGCTCTTGATCAAAGAAGGTCACTCTAGCAGTAGGGAATCTGAGCTCAGCAGGTGCCATGGCCTCTGACCCATATGTGAGAGCAAGGGGTTTCCCAGTAGGCCCCAGAGTGGTTGTACGAAGCGCCCCGAGAAGCGGGGAGTTCGTCCAACCAATTGTTTCGTCGACCTACGAGCCCGGTCTTGAGCGAAGATAGAACAAGTTTATTTCTTTGCTTGACTTGCCCATTTCCTTGAGGATAGGCGACGAAGATTTCCAATGTTTGATTCCAACTCGCTTCATCTACTCGCCGAAAGTCTCGGGAGAAGCTGTGTAAACCATTGTCGGACACTATAGCTCGAGGAAAACCAAACCGGCACCAAATGAAGTCATGAATAAAGTTGATAGCATTTTCCTCGTGATGCGAGCTAATGGTTTGGCCTCAACCCATTTAGTGAAGTAATCTATGGCGACGATCACATACTTGCGGTTTCCTCGGGCGGGAGGAAGGGTCCAATCAGGTCAACACCCCACATGTCAAATGGCCAAGCTGCGATCACAGGAGTCTGCTCTGTTGTAGGCATATGGGGAAGGTTGGCAAACCTTTGGCATTGATCACATTGCTGAACAAATTTGTGAGTGTCAGCTCTCATGTGTGGCCAGTAGTATCCCAACGTGATTAACTTGTCAGCAAGAGTCCACGGCCCCGGTGTCCACCACAAATTCCACTATGCACTTCGTGTATCGATAGGGCGACCTCTTGAGGGTGGATGCACTTTAGTAATGGTCGAGTATAAGATCTTCTGAATAGGTCGCCTCCTTGAATGACATACCTTGGAGCTTTCTTTTTGATAGCTCGAGCCTTATTCTCGTCATCTGGCAGCTCTCCATTTTCTAAGTATGCTTTCATTTCCTCGATCCAACACTTCTCCTGAGCCCAATTTCTTGAGGGATCATCTATGCAATGAATTTTTACTCTTTCATAGGCTGGATTTTCGAGGAAGGAGATAGGTTCATCATGTGGCTCATCTGAGGTAGCTAATTTTGAGAGGAGATCGGCTAGCTCGTTGTCCTCTCTTCCAATCCTTTGAATCTCCCAGAATTCCAAATCCTTTATCAGCTCCTTCACCAGGTCGCAGTATTTAATCAACGTGGAGCTAAGTACCTCGTACTCGCCTCTGACTTGGTTAACTATCAGTTGTGAATCACAGTAGGCCATGATCTTAGTGGCTCCAAAACACTTGGCGTACTCAATAGGCTGCGATTAAAGCCTCATATTCGGCTTGGTTGTTGGAAGCATCAAATTTGAACCTTAGTGATTCTTCATACACGGTTCCGGACTACGCTCGATTAGCACTATCCCAGCTCATTTGCTATTCATGGTCGCTGATCCGTCTGAATAGACCTTCCAACAATCGTCGGGTAGACTGATGGCAACCCGGGACTCTGACTCCTTTCCTTTAGCCTTTTCTTTTGGAGCTCGGCTCGTCGTCTTCCTTGGTGAACGTAAGCTCGACCAGAAGTCGGTAGAGCTTGAGCCTTCAACGCCTTTCGAGGTCGATATTCAATGTCAAATTCGGTAAGGGCAATTGACCAATTGAGAAGTCGACACGAACTCTCCGGCTTGTGAAGAATTTTTCTAAGGGGGCATTTGTAAGAACCACAATTGGATGAGCCGAGAAAATAAGCTCGCGGCTTCCTTGAAGCCACGACTAGGGCATAAGCGACCTTCTCGGCATTGTAATATCTGCTCTCCACATCGATAAGGCCTTGCGATGTAATATCTTGGTTTTGAAGCCCTTCATCCTCTCTAATCAACACCGCCGCAACCGACTTGTCTCCCGCGGCAGGATATACAAATAAGGTTTCACCGGTGGTTGGGCTACTTAGTAAAGGTGGAGTAGCGAGGTAATCCTTCAATTGTTGAAACGACGAATGACATTCGGTCGTCCATTCAAAATTTTTCGTCCCCTCAATGCTTTGAAGAAAGGGAGAGACCTCTCTGTGACTTTGATATGAAGCGACCAAGAGCCGCTACCCTTAGTTAAGTCAGTGCATCTCTTTGACACTGGTGGGAGCTTTCATGTCGACTAACGCCTTGATTTTTCTACGGATTGGCTTCTATGCCTCTTTGAGATACCATAAATCCCAAGAACTTTCCAGCAGCTACACCAAATACACACTTGCTGGGGTTGAGCTTCATGTCGTTTGCTCTCAAATTGGCGAATGTCTCCTTCAGGTCGACTACGTGACCCCCGGTCTTAGTTTTAATGACCATGTCGTCAACGTAAGCCTCCATATTTCGACCAATTTGTGAGGCAAAGACCTTGTTCACCATTCTTTGATAGGTAGCTCCTGCATTTTTAAGCCAAATGGCATCATGTTGTAGCAGTAAATGCCTCCAGCTGCTTGAAATGCCGTTTTCACAATGTCATCCTCGTGCATCTTTATCTGGTGGTATCCCGAGTAAGCATCCAGGAAACTGAGAGTAGAGTGGCCAGCGATGGAATCAACAAGCTTGTCAATTCTAGGAAGAGGATAGCTATCCTTTGGGCAAGCTAGATTGAGAGTAGTGAAGTCGACACACATCCGCCACTTGCCATTCGATTTCTTCACCATGACCACGTTGGCCAACCACGTTGTATGAGTGGCCTCTTTGATTATCCCTGCACTCAAAAGTTTTTGTACCTCAGTTTTTATGGCCTCTTCCTTGTCGCGAGCAAAGCTTCTCAATTTTTGGGGTCTAGGCTTTATGGTCGGGTTGACTTCGGTCTGTGAGCAGCCGACCTCCTCCTTGATTCCCCTCATGTCTTCTACCCTCCATGCAAAGACATCATTACTTTCTTTGAGTAGCTCGATGATTTCTGCTCGCTCCTCAACTGATAGCTGCTTCCCAATCTGAATTTTTTGGTCAGGGTAAGAAGGGTTGGTGATTCTTGACTCTAGCTCATCCACGCCTTCTAGCTCACGGTCCATCTACGAATTGTAGAGTCTCCACTATGATTTCCCCGACCTTTTGTCTTTCCTCGGCTCCCAAGTGTGGAGCCTCCTCGGCTATCATATCATCAAGCTTGTCGCAACCTTCTTTGGTAGTGGCCCCCGAGTTATTGTCTATCTGGAGGCATAGGTCGCCTATGAGGACTTGATCGACCATAACTACATCTGGATCGACCATTGTGTTGTCAGAGTGACGTGTCGACTCATGCATGACCTCGTCATTTGAGCGATAGGTCGACTCTTCCACCATGGTGATCGTTGACAATCGGGTAGTTTTGGTGACTGACTGGGACAGCTTCAAGTAACCATCAGCAGTCTCAATCTCTAGCTCCCTTTTCTTTCTTTCTCTTAGAACATGATCCAGATAAGCACGAGCTGTGCCTTGTACGCAACCTACTCCAGCAGGTGTGGGGAACTTTACTCGCTGGTGAGGAATTGATGCTACCATTCCAAGAGCGACCTGTCCAGGAATTCCAAGTATGGCGGCATAGTCACTATTTACATCAATTACGATAAATTGTACCTTCGAGACAACCCTGAGGGAGTGCTGGCCTAGGTCGACGTCGAGCACTATCTGGCCTTTAGCATCAACTCGGTGGTTGGTGAAGCCCTCCAACCTGCCATCATATCTCTCCAACTGTTCATCATTAAGACCCATCTCCTTGAAAGTTTTGTAAAACAAAATATCCTTGCAGGCCCCCGTGTCGACTAAGAGTCTGCTCGTCGTACATCCATCTGTTGGTGTAATGCCCTAGGCTTTAGTTATGTTTAACTGAAAACCGTTATGTATCATCTTTATCGTTTATGTTTATTATATGATTATTATATAGTTTGCATATTTATTGTAATAATCTACGTCCCTGATTATTAAGAGAATAATTAGTATAATTGTCAATGGATAATCATATGATGATTATATGCATAAAGATGCACATTGAAATTATGGGTACTTGTCAGAGAACAAGTAACTGGACTTGACCCGTATGAGATTTATGTCATGGTCAAATGTCATAATTAAATCTCATATGGTCACTTCATTTAGTCCCTAGACCTGAGATTATCATGACTTTACACATGATGAAAGTTATGTTTGATTTTAGTCAAACGGTATCTTAACACGATATCTATAAAGGCTATCTTTGGCATGATCGGATTCATGATGGGAAGGATGATAAGTCAAGATGGAATTTGTCCCTCGAAAGAGATGTTTTGCTTGGGCCCCTCAATGAGTGATAATGATGAAAGCGTGTGGCCACACCCCAATATGATTGGACTATCATTATACTCAAGATCGAGAAAGCATTGAACAAGTACAAGTTGACGTGGACCATGACTTGTGTTCAATATAACATCGTGAGACAAAGGGATAAATGAAAGTGTACCATTGGAAACGTGAACTCTTACGTTGTGTTATTTGGGTAGACATAATGGCTTGCTAGAGTCCGCTTATGTCTTATGAGAGCCGATATGATCGGACTCATTGCCAACATAATACAATCCTATTGGGTCACACACAAATAGAATGAATTGGTTGAACAGAGGAAGAATGGTTGAGAGTTTTACGTATCTGGCTATATATACCGCGCGACATATTAAGCCAATGGCTTAATATACCGCGCGACATATCAAGCCTACGCGGTTTGATGTACTGTTCTCCTAATACGATTAGGAGACATATTCATACTATTGTAGTATAAATATGTGAGGTCATCGACCTAATTCCCGTAGCCGAATTTTTCAATAGAAATTCACAATCAAAAGTCCTCTCAATATTCTTCCATAAGTTTTAGGAATCTAGCAATTCCCAACCCGAGAATTGTTCTCGACATTCATATTTGTGTGGATTACCAAAAGAGGGTCTTAGTTTTGTTCAAACAAATCAAAGGCCTAGAGTTCAAATCGAAGATCCAAAGGAGTTGAAGATTCGAAGATTTGAAGATCAAAAGTTTGTGATTACGAATCACATAATTATCCGTTCGATAGCTCAAGACCGGAAAGCAATTTAGGTTGGTAAATTCTATCTCATAGCAATTCAATTTAATCGTATAGAACGGATCTTAGGGCTTGGGTTTTGTGTTAATTTTATGCTTAATTCCATTGCGCATGGATCCATAAAACCCAACGGTGGTATCGAGCCCCGTTCGTATGGTTAAGTTTGAATTAACATGCTAGAATGATTATATAAATAGTTTATATGTTCGTTGCATGTTTTTGTATGCGATAGAATTTTGATTGTTTATGTGAAACAATGTGAAAATCGTTTTCGAATTATGTTGAATTAAATACGTAAAGGGTTGTTTTATATGATTTAATTGCATATAATCGAATTGATTGAAATACGGAAATCCTGTTACTTGGCTACTTTAGTCGCGCGACATGATGAGCCATGAGGAATTCGAGGTTATCTCGGCTGTTAGGTCGCGCGACATATCAAGCCTGGGGCGATGTTGTCACGCGACATAATAAGCCAAATCGGCGAGAATCGGTTTGTTTAATTTTTACGCTATTACGTGATTGTGTTTACAATGCGAGATGTTTTATGTCTTAATCTGGATGCTATAAATTTCTGGAAATTGAGTTTATAGGGCTATGCTAGATTAATTCATTATTTATGCTTGCTTAATTAATTAAAAGGTGTTTATTTAATTGTTGCGTTGCATAATTTTTGAGTGTTCTTATGCTTGCTTAATTGTTTAAAAGGTGATTTTATTAATTAGTGCGTTGCATGAAGAACTGTTGTAATTCTAGAATGTTTTTTGAACATTGAATTATAGTTCACTAATTGTTTATGTGAAACAAGTTAGTGTCTGATTGTTTATGAAACAAGTCAGTTTTACAAGTAAGAATTTTATTAGATGTTTAGTTGAAACATTGATTCATAGTTTCCTAATATGTTTAGATTTAGACATTGTAACTTTTGAATTTTATGATTGTTTATGGAAACAAGTCATAATTACGCGAAATTTAAAAGGAAACTGATTATTTATAAAAGGTAGTGATTATGTTGCCAAATCGTAGCTGATTTCTAATTGTGCATGACTAGGAGAGTTACTGTCTAAGAAAGAGTTGGTACTTAAGTAGTCCTTGTGGCTCACCTATCTTCCTGGGAACTTACACGGTGCATGATTATGACTATCTTTGCTTTGATATGCTTATAATCTACCTTAAAGAACCTTCATTTAACTTTTAAGTTCTTTATGCCAATTCATGATTAAACACTTGAGACCACTCGGATAGTTTTGGGTGGGCTTGCCATAGCAAGGTACTTTGATTCTATTCCGTTTGCGAGCAAGATGAGGAAATGGTGGTTCCTATACGTTTAATATGAATGAACTTAATTGGGTTATCAAAATGGTTTTGGACCCAAGGCATAAGATGAGATTAAAATATGCTTAGACATATGATGTCTTAAATAAATCTCATAAAAGATCCTAAGAGTCATATATGATATGATTGATGTTTTCTACCTAATTTAGTTTAATCTTGAGCGGTGCGCCATAGCGTACTTGAGATTAAATTAAAGATGGATCTTAGTCCTAAGAGTCATATACGATATGATTGATGTTTTCTACCTAATTTAGTTTAATCTTGAGCGGTGCGCCATAGCGTACATGAGATTAAATTAAAGTTGGATCTTAGCCCATTAAATACATATTATGCTTATTTGCATTGGAAGGTGTATGATTTAATGGGAGTATTTGTAAAATACATTATTTACTCTTAAATGATAAATGTGTTGATATTGATATGTGTTCATATAATTTGTATATTTTGTTGTAGAAGTAGCATTACATAATGATAATTGCGATTCGTCCTTATGTAGGACAAAGTTCGAAATGAATGATACAAATAATTTTGATTGGATCAAAAGCCTAAAGAATGGTTCTTAGGTAAATTTGTACGTTCATTACGAATCCGTTCCTATTGATCCTATTGCAAATGTTGCGAAGGGCAAATAAGGAAGCAACATTAGAAACATAGTGATGATTCTGACAATATTGCTTGCCTTATATTTGTCACCGTGTTTAAAGGCTCTTATGAAGAACCTTAAGCACATGATAACTATTCTTTTGTTCTAGCACACCGCATAAAGGAAATGTTCCAAATGCAAACTAGGCAAAAGATATATGTTGTGGTGAAGGCTCTCAATTCATATGATGAAAGAAGGAGCAATCCGTAAATTGTGTTAATGGTTGACACAAGAAAAGGGTTCATAAAGGAAGGAAAAGAAGGTAAAGCAAAAGTTGCTAAACCTAGGACAAATGTTGTCAAAGCCGAAGAGGCTAAACCCAAAGTGTCTCAAAAGGATGCATTTTGCTATCATTGCAATAAGATTGTCATTGGAAGCAAAGTTGCAAGGCTTATTAGGAAGGCCTAAAAGGTGAAGAAGGGCAATATGATTGCTACTACTTCAAGTATCTATATGATAGATATTTTCCTTTCGACTTCTTGTTCTTGGGTATATGATACAGGATTGGATCCCACATTTGTTTAAATGTGCAAGGAACAAAGAATAGAAAGCTACTCAAATAAGGTAAATTAAACCTAAGCATGGGAATGGAGCAAGAGTTGCAACATTAGCCATAAGGGACTTATGAAGTCACTTTGCCTTGTGAAGTAGTACTTGTTTTGAACAAGTATGACTACGTTCCGGATTTGAGTAGGAGTATTATTTATGTTTCTTAAATGGATGATGAAGGATATAATTTTCTTATTTTCAATAAGAAGTTTTATATTTATTTAATAATATGCCTTATTGTAATGCATATGTCATTAAATGGTCTTCATATCCTTGAAGATGAGAAACAAAATAATGTTGAAGATATCTATAATATAAATGGAAATCTAAACCGAATAATATGAACAACGCGTTCATATGGCATTGCCGGTTTGGTCAGATAAATAAGAAACATATATCTAAACTCCATTAACATGGACTTTTAGACTCATATGACTATCAATCATTTGAGGAATGTTGATCTTATTTATTGGGATTATCGACCAAACCACCCTACACTAAAGTAGTGGGAGGGCTAGTGACTTATTGGTCATTATACATAAGATGTATGTGAACTATTAAGCAGCATTGCTAGGGGAGGATTTCGGTATTTCATCATACTTCACTAAAGACTTATCTAGATATGATTATGTCTATCTGATGAAGTCCAAAGGTGAATCGTTTGAGATGTTTCGAACATTTCAAGATGAAGTGCAAAAACAACTTGGCAAAACTATTAAGTACTTCGATTGGATCGAGGTAATGAATATTTGAGCCAAAAGTTTGACAATCATCTCAAAACTATGAAATCGTTTCAAAGTTGACTCCACCCGGAACACCACATTGTATGGTGTGTCTGAAAGGAGGAATTGAACCTTGTAGGACATGGTTCGTTCGATGATGTGTCAATTAGACTTTCCTATTTCCTATTTCCTTTTGAGGATATGCATTAGAAATGATGCGGTTACACTGAATTGAGTCCTTACTAAATCGGTTCCTAAGGCCCCACATGAGATGTGGCATGGAAGAAAACTTAGTTTGTCTTTCATGAAGATTTGGGGTTGCGAATCTTATGTAAAGAGACTTGTCTCTTATAAGTTAGCACCAAATCTAACAAGGTTATTTTCGGATATTGATTTTACAATCACAAAGAGAACAAAATGTTTGTTGCTCTACACGATTTGTTTCTTGAGAAATAGTTTCTCAATAAAGAATCTAGTGGGAGTAAAATTAATCTTGAAAGAAGTTCAAGAACCCGAAAATAATATGGAACCAAGAGTAGAGACAGAACCAAGTTCACAAAGGAATTGTGAAACCGGTTCAAGATGCACAAGTCCATCGTAGATTGGATAGGATCCGATCCGAACTCAAGAAATAGTAATTTCTCGTTGCGGAAAGTGATGAAGTGGAAGTCATTAAGAATGACAATCCTACTTGCTATCAAGAAGCGATGTCCTCTCCTAATTTGGATAAATGGTTAGGAACCATGGAATCCAAATTACAATCCATGTTTAACAATCAAGTTTGGAACTTGATTGGGCTACCTAAAAGTGTAAAAACTAAAGGGTGCAAGTAGGTCTTCAAAGACCGACATGGATGTGAAGGTGTATACTTTCATGACTAAGGATTGTAACAAAGGGATTTAGGCAAATTCATAGTATTGACTATGTTGAAACCTTTTTCGCCAGTTACAATGTCGAAGTTTGTTAGATTTTCAATTGCCATTATCACATATTGTGACTATGTGATATGACAAATGGATGTCAAACGACTTTCTTTAAATGGAAAGATTATTAAGGATGTGTATAGTACACAACCCGAATAGTTTGATGATCCAAGAAACTCTAATAGAGTATGCATGTTGCAAAGATCCATGAGATGGGTTGAAGCAAGCTTAAAGGAATTGGAATCTTCGTTTTGATGAATTGGTCAAAGAGTTTGACTTTATCAAGTACGAAGATGAACCTTGTGTATGCATGAAATTCAGTGGGAGCATGGTATTATTTCTATTGTTTATTACAATGATATCTTAATCATTGGAAAAACAAGTTCCGATACTTAAGACTGTTAAGTCTTGGTCAAGGAAAGGTTTTTCAATGAAAGATGTGGGTGAAGCCGCTTACATCCTTGGCATCAAGATCTATAGAGATGGATCTAGAAGGATAAATTGGTTTAAGTCAAAGTGTTCACATTGACAAGATTCTTAGAAGAGTCTAAGAAGAGTAGCTTGTCAATAGGTCATGGTATTTCTCTTAGCAATACTCATTGTCTTAAGACAACTGATGAGCAAAAGGAAAATGAATGAAGTTCCATATGCTTCGGCATTTGGATCGTCATGTATGCCATGATTTGTACTAGACCCGACGTCTCATATGCTATAAGCATGATGAGTCGATACCAATCTAATCTGTGATGAGAACCATTGGATGGCGATCAAGATGATCCTTAAGTACTTATAAAGAACTAAGGATACGTTCTTGGGATTTGAAAGATTGGAAGTTTAATCTTGTTGTAAGGGTTACATAGATGCTAGCTTCCAAACTGACAAAGTTATTTTAAAATCGCAATTAGGATTTGTGTTTATGCTTATAAGAGGTGCAATTTTGATTGGAAGAGTTCCAAGCAGAAATTGTAGCCAATTCTACTACTAAGGCCAATTGTTAGCAACATATGATGTAGCTAAAAGTAGGCGGTTTGGATCAAAAGTTCGCTTAGTGTTTTGGAAATGTTCCAAGTATCACTAATCGATGAAACTTTGTTATGACTATAGTGGTGCCACTTGTGCAAACAATGGAACCAAGGTCACAACAGCGATCCAAACACTCACTTAGACGTTCTTCAAGGAATTCATAAAGAATGAGAAGACGTTAAAATATACAAAGTATCAACCGATGATGACATAAGGGATTCACTTACAAAGACCTCGCACAGCGCGGAAGCATGATGGTCATGTTGGATCCATGAGTATTCGATACATAAATGGAGCCTAGTGCAAGTGGGAGACCTGGGTGTAATGCCCTAGGCTTTAGTTATGTTTAACTGAAAACCGTTATGTATCATCTTTATCGTTTATGTTTATTATATGATTATTATATAGTTTGCATATTTATTGTAATAATCTACGTCCCTGATTATTAAGAGAATAATTAGTATAATTGTCAATGGATAATCATATGATGATTATATGCATAAAGATGCACATTGAAATTATGGGTACTTGTCAGAGAACAAGTAACTGGACTTGACCCGTATGAGATTTATGTCATGGTCAAATGTCATAATTAAATCTCATATGGTCACTTCATTTAGTCCCTAGACCTGAGATTATCATGACTTTACACATGATGAAAGTTATGTTTGATTTTAGTCAAACGGTATCTTAACACGATATCTATAAAGGCTATCTTTGGCATGATCGGATTCATGATGGGAAGGATGATAAGTCAAGATGGAATTTGTCCCTCGAAAGAGAGATGTTTTGCTTGGGCCCCTCAATGAGTGATAATGATGAAAGCGTGTGGCCACACCCCAATATGATTGGACTATCATTATACTCAAGATCGAGAAAGCATTGAACAAGTACAAGTTGACGTGGACCATGACTTGTGTTCAATATAACATCGTGAGACAAAGGGATAAATGAAAGTGTACCATTGGAAACGTGAACTCTGACGTTGTGTTATTTGGGTAGACATAATGGCTTGCTAGAGTCCGCTTATGTCTTATGAGAGCCGATATGATCGGACTCATTGCCAACATAATACAATCCTATTGGGTCACACACAAATAGAATGAATTGGTTGAACAGGAGGAAGAATGGTTGAGAGTTTCTGTATCTGGCTATATATACCGCGACATATTAAGCCAATGGCTTAATATACCGCGCGACATATCAAGCCCTACGCGGTTTGGATGACTGCCTATCTCCTAATACGATTAGAGACATATTCATACTATTGTAGTATAAATATGTGAGGTCTGTCAGACCTAATTCCGTAGCCGAATTTTTCAATAGAAATTCACAATCAAAAGTCCTCTCAATATTCTTCCATAAGTTTTAGGAATCTAGCAATTCCCAACCCGAGAATTGTTCTCGACATTCATATTTGTGTGGATTACCAAAAGAGGGTCTTAGTTTTGTTCAAACAAATCAAAGACCTAGAGTTCAAATCTGAAGATCCAAAGGAGTTGAAGATTCGAAGATTTGAAGATCAAAAGTTTGTGATTACGAATCACATAATTATCCGTTCGATAGCTCAAGACCGGAAAGCAATTTAGGTTGGTAAATTCTATCTCATAGCAATTCAATTTAATCGTATAGAACGGATCTTAGGGCTTGGGTTTTGTGTTAATTTTATGCTTAATTCCGCTGCGCATGGATCCATAAAACCCAACACCATCAATGAGACCTGGGATGACGAGAACTTGCTCCCTAGCCGCCATATTAGTTGCCAATTCATGGGGGTAGAAGCTGATCGCTTCATCTCTTACTTCTCTCCTTGGAGGCACATGTGGGGCCTTATTGAGCTGGAATATCTTGTGCTTGATGGCCGTGTTGCTCGCTTGTTCAGTGATGACCCCTGTGTTCGCCTAGGCCGCCTAGGTCCTTGTTGCCCATCTGCCGGCTGCTCACCTCCTCCAGCTTGAGGTCTCTTCACATAAGCTTCGAGTCTCCCCTGGTCGACCATTCTCTGGATGATACGCTTTAATCCCAAGCAATCCTCTGTGAGATGACCAGTGTCTTTGTGGTAGTCGCAGCAGCTGTTGTCCCTCCTAAACTTGTTGCCTGGATTCATTGGCTGGAGCGCAGGTTCGACAAAGCATTCAAAATCAAAATCTCAACTCGTGAGGGAGTGAAAGCTTCGGCACCTTCTCTGTGGCCCTAGTTCTGTTCTTTCCATTTTTATTGTTCCCCCCATTCTTGTTGGAGTCCTTTTTATCATCAGTGACTTCAACCTTGGGGCTCTTTCCATTCTTCTTTTCCTTCCTCTCCTCAGCAAGAGCGACATTATACACCTTTTCAAACAATTCCTGTCGAGTTGTGACCGTTCGGACTGTGAGCTCGTAGTCCATGTCTTCCGAGGAAATACCACTTCGGAAGCAATTGATTACCTCCTGTCTGTGATGTCCTCTTCAATCTTGTCGACCATTTCTTTGAACTTGGTGAAGTAGCTCATGGAGCTTCGTTTTGGCTGCGCACTCAAGTTGTTTAAATCGCCACCGTCACTTTCAGGAGCTCCAGCGGTCGAGAAGCGATCTAGGAACTTGGTCCTCAAGCATGTCCAAGTGGTTATGCTACCAGTACCAAACCATTAAACCATGTCAAAGCTGCTCCTGTGAGGGTACTTACGAGGGCTTTGCACATATTGTCGTCTTCATTGGCGACAAAACACATCGTGGCCTCCAAGTGTGCTATGTGGCTTCTTGCATTGGTGGAACTGTAATACTTCTCTAGAAGGGGCAACCTGAAACTAGGGGAGGTCGACTATCTCTCGCAGAAAGTGGTCGAAGAGCAAAGTCAATTCGTTCGACCTTTCCAAGCATCCTTTCTTCTCCTCCTCCCGTGCTCAAACTTCTTTTCATCAACAACCATTCTCTCGGCATCGGGTCTTTCATCTCCTGGAGGGGGCAGCATTTGACCTCCGGCCCTCACCGGGGGAGTCATCTGTCTACTCCTCTCTTTATGGGAATTGGTCCTTTCGATCTTATTGGAGATCTATGTCTGTTACATCTTTGAGGCGACCTGCGCCTCTCCTGTCTTATAGGCGACCCGTTCCTGCCTCGTCTCTATGGGACCCCGATCTCTATGTCGTCTTCATGAGAAACATGCCTGCTTTGTTGGCTGTTAACCGAGTCCTCAAATCGATTGAGCCTGCTGCACCTCGCTTCGTTGAGGCTAGCCCTTGGAGTCGTTCCTGGGCACATGAACGACCTTAGGAGCTCGTTGAATTATCCTGTTTTCACCATTCCCGCCCACACCTTCGTTGGCCTCAAACTCCTGGCTTGCCGCCCATTAGAAACCTGAGTAGGTGCCACTCTCTCGGTAGCGTATGTCGGCACTGCTTCCTCCCCACGGCTATCAAGTCGGCGTAATCCGGGCTCGTTCCAACATCATCTCCTTCTTGCTCATGGGGTTGGTGGAGGGACCTTCCGTTTCCAACATTCACCTCGAGCATTTGGACGCTTTGGAGGAGGTGGAACTTCTTGCCCATCCATATGCCTTTTCCCTCTCTCCTTGTGTCAGGCAATCCCCTCGTCAACGACACTAGTAGAGCGTGTGGCTCTACCATGAGGACGATTTGGTGGGGGAGGAGCCAAGTTCAAGTTTTCAAAGATTTGCGTTCATGTTGTTGTTGTTTACTTCGTCATGCCCAGTGAAGCCTCTGATACGTGTCTCCTTCAAGTCACCATTGTTGCAGGTTGATGGAGTTTTCGAGGTCAAGTTTAAAGCACGTTCCACGGCAATGGAACCAATCGAAATATGCTTATCAATCTTCCTCCACGTGGCAGACCGATCACACTGGCTTTTGACTACAAAACAGAACCCACGACTAGCCGGATGTGTCTCCTGCGAAGACGCCGGGCGTGAGAGTAAGATAACGGTTGTATAAAGCTCAAAATGTATTGAATAATGAACTCGAATACAAAATGGCGGGTTACCTTTCACCGTTTGGTAGTGATGAAGTATTTATAGACAAGAGTGGTGTATTTTTGGGGAGGCGACATGTGCTCCGAGATTGTAGCGGCAGTTACTTGGACGTGGGAACATGTCCATAACGGTTCCTGATTTGTAGGGATGTGGTTATGAGGATTGTTCAACCAAATAAGCCGGCAAGTGTTAAGTCGTCACTTGTTGATTTAGGTCGAGGTCGCCACTCGTGATATGGTCGACCACCGTCGTGCAGCATGGTTCGTACCCGAATTGTAATATGGGTCATGAGGTCGGACTAAGTTAGGTCGGGACCTGTGGGTCGGACCATGGGCTTGGTCGATTGATACTTGAGATGGGCTTTGGGCCTTGTTTTGATTGGACCAGCCTTATTGGGAATGTGGAGACCAAGGCTGTCGGTAATTGGACTTTACTCGTTTGGCCCAACTCGACACTTTTGGTATGTTCACACTTTTTTTCTAGTCAATAGAAAAAATGCATTTTTATAAAACCAACTCAAAATAAAAAAAGATTACTCTCTCCGTCCATTTTGAAAGGGCACAAATTTTCTTTTTGGACATCCCATTTGAAAGGTCACAACCCAAAAATGAAAAGTTTTTTATTACTTTTTTATTTGTGGGATCCACTTGTCATATTCTTACAATAAATACATACTCCCTCCGTCCCATAAAACATTACCCCTTTTACTATTTTGGGCGTCCCACTTTAAAGTCTCACTTTTCTAAAAAGGAAATTTTTTAATACTTCTTTATTCATGGGACCCACTTGTCATACTTACAACACTTTTCAAATTTACTATTCTCTCCACTCATTCTCTCTCCTCCCACTCACAACACCTACTTTAATAATATTATTCCTTATTTTTCGTTCTCAACAGTAAAGGAGTAAAGTTTTATGGAACGGAGGGAGTATCTATTAACTTTTCCCTACCCCACTTCTCTTTCCTATATCACCTTTCACTCACAACATTTAGTCTACTATATATTTTTTCTCTTTTTTACATCATTTTTTTTTTAATTTTTGCGCAAGACACAAACTTTGTCCTTTCGAACAAGAACAAGTCGGAGGAAGTATTTTGTAAGGAAATCGTTAAACGCGTTTGAGCAATAGATAGTTGGCTATTTGGACGGTACAATGGAATAAAATGAGTACAATGAATTAAATGAATTGACTTGTTGATCAGGCTTCAACTATTTTTTCATTGAAATTTTTGAGTTGGCTATTTGGAGTTTTGGACTATTGTACAATGGAATAAAATGAGTTAAATGAATTGACTTGTTGATGAGGCTTCAACTATTTTTTCATTGAAATTTTTGGTGGTCTTGACCTTGATGATTGGGGGGTAATTGAGTGTGTGAGAGAAAATGTAGTACATTTGTTGTCATTTGTGTTGGAAAGAAATGCATAAATGTGTTAGGCAATTGGTGAGTTAAGTAATAAGATAGTCACTTATTTATTGATCTTTTTACGTATTCATCATTTTTACGTATTCATCACTGAATTGTTTCTTTTTACGATTTCGTCGTTAACCTAATTACTTAGTTTACCACGTCATTCTTCCGTCTCATTTCCGTCCAAACTGTCGTTAAAACTGACTATTTGGTACGCTGATATCATAAAAATGTTGAGTTTGCAGTACATTTGGTCAAGATTTGCTGATTTGGTTATCAAAGGGGGTACAAATGAAAATTATTGAACTAGAGACCCCCCTCCCCAAAATTCAAAGTATAGAGCGGTTAAAATTAAAATATGAATTTATAAATAAACCCCTCTTTATAAAAAAAAACAATTATTTTTTAACTTTCTTTTTTTTCCTTTTCTCCTTGCAGGTAAAATTTCATCACTGCCACCCTGAAACGATTAATTTTGAAAACCAATTTTGCACCACCCCACTAAAACCACTATATCCGCCGTCACTGAATTCATCGTCATCGCCATCACTATAACTATCCACCACCATTAACATTACACAGTCATCACTGCCATGCAAATAATGTCCCCAAAATCAATCCCCATTCACATTTAGCCCAGATTCAAGAAAATCAAAACCCAAAACAAAATCCAATTTCAAAAATATTCATCTGACTTAAAGAAAGTTGAAATAATGTACTCAAAACCTGCTAGAAGTTAGAGAGAAGATTTTCTCTCTCTAGAATTTTTCTTTCCCTAGATGCTTCTTGCTTGGCCGAATTCTCTTCTTCTCTTTCTAAGATTTCTCTTGTTTGTTATGATTTCTAATCTCATCCACCATCTTTGATTTTAGATTTCATATGCACAGTTGTTTTTTTAATCGGATTCTTGGCCAATTTTGGTTACTTGTCGTGGAGGCTTTCTGCCTTCACTTGGGTTCTCTTTGCTTTGGAATCTACAATCTTCCATGGTGAAGGCTGCGAATAGTCCTTCTTCGAAGGACAAGGATGATGGTGGTGGTCCGGTGGTCAAAGAGAAAGCTATGAAGCGGAGGAAGCGTAGAGCACAAACTGTGGTGGCTGCCGAAACTGAAAATTTGGTTCCTTCTATAATTGATCCTTCTATTTCGGTTGATGTCCCAATTAACCATAGCATTGATGTTGATAATATTGTGGATGATAATCTTAAGTCAAAGATTGTTGAATGGAACGAAAAGGGCTTTGATTCTAATGAGATTAACAATGATGTTCATCATGCGGCTGGAGCAGATTCTGGAAATAGTGGCGGCATTGTTGGTGATTGCATGGAGGTTGAGGCGGATTTGCTTGCTAAATCCTCTTCGCAGCTGCGCATTGGAGATATTTCGATGGTGTTCAAGGCAGGAACCACCGTGAGTGGTGGTGGTGGAGTAAAACCGGTGGTGGAGGGTGGCGGATCATCCAAAGCTGCCAAGAAAACTGAAAGGCGAAAGGTTAAGGCTGTTGGAGTTTCCAATGACGATGATAATGCATCAGGACAACTTGGAGATAATTCCAAGACGAAGATTCATGAGGGCAAATTGAAAGGGCATAAGGGTGATAATTCCAAGGCTGCCGTGGTCTCCAAGGCTGCTCATGCAACCGGTAACACCAAGCTGAATTTTGCAGGGATTTTCAAGGAGAATAGAGTAGAAGGGAATGGATTTCAGCTGCAATTTCATGACACCATGGAGGAGGATGTTGTATTGGACGAAAATGCTGAGATCCCCGTCGAAGCTTCATGGGGATATTGCTTAATTGGGTGCTTTACAGGCCCTTTCTCCGGTCGTATTGCTCTTAACGCCATTATTAATGGCTGGGGTGTTAATTGCCGTGTGACTCCATATGGGAAAGGGTGGACTGTATTCAAATTCAAAAGTGAGCAAGATAGAGCTGTGGTTCTTCAAGGCGGACCATACATGACATACGGTAAGACGTTAATGTTGAAGGTTGTTGACGATGGGGTTATGCTAACGGACGATCTTTTCATGAAAGTCCCTACATGGGTCTAACTTAAAGATGTTCCTCTTTGTGTTTGGAGTGTTACCGGCCTAAGTAAACTTTCGTCAAAGGTTGGAGTTCCGTTGTATACAGATAAGGTTACTCCTGAAAGGTCCAAGATGAACTTTGCTCGGTGCCTTATTGAGGTTGATGTGAGTAAACCTCCGGTGATGGAGTTTGGTGTGAAAATGTCAAGAGATAGGAGGTATATACAAAAAGGTGGCATATGAGCACTATCCGAATTATTGTTGTGAGTGCAAGCAATTTGGGCATAACTTCTTCAAGTGTCCTAAGCTTTGTAAGGATAATTCGGCTTCTAAAGATATTTAACCAATTGGTGATGTAAGGCCAATTGTTGCTTACGTGCCCAAGAAGAGTGTTGATAATAAAGGTAAAGGTCCCTCTACTTCAGGCCCGAAATCTGCTAAGAATTTTGCTCAGAATTCTGCTCAGAAATCTGCTCCGAATTCTGTTCCTTCTACCTCCAATTCTCGGCATAACAGGAACAGCTTTGGGGTATTGAACTGTTGGGTTTTATGGATCCATGCGCAGCGGAATTAAGCATAAAATTAACACAAAACCCAAGCCCTAAGATCCGTTCTATACGATTAAATTGAATTGCTATGAGATAGAATTTACCAACCTAAATTGCTTTCCGGTCTTGAGCTATCGAACGGATAATTATGTGATTCGTAATCACAAACTTTTGATCTTCAAATCTTCGAATCTTCAACTCCTTTGGATCTTCAGATTTGAACTCTAGGTCTTTGATTTGTTTGAACAAAACTAAGACCCTCTTTTGGTAATCCACACAAATATGAATGTCGAGAACAATTCTCGGGTTGGGAATTGCTAGATTCCTAAAACTTATGGAAGAATATTGAGAGGACTTTTGATTATGAATTTCTATTGAAAAATTCGGCTAGGGAATTAGGTCTGACAGACCTCACATATTTTTACTACAATAGTATGAATATGTCTCCTAATCGTATTAGGAGAACAGTGTCAAACCGCGTAGGGCTTGATATGTCGCGCGGTATATTAAGCCATTGGCTTAATATGTCGCGCGGTATATATAGCCAGATACAGAAACTCTCAACCATTCTTCCTCCTGTTCAACCAATTCATTCTATTTGTGTGTGACCCAATAGGATTGTATTATGTTGGCAATGAGTCCGATCATATCGGCTCTCATAAGACATAAGCGGACTCTAGCAAGCCATTATGTCTACCCAAATAACACAACGTAAGAGTTCACGCTTTCCAATGGTACACTTTCATTTATCCCTTTGTCTCACGATGTTATATTGAACACAAGTCATGGTCCACGTCAACTTGTATTTGTTCAATGCTTTCTCGATCTTGAGTATAATGATAGTCCAATCATATTGGGGTGTGGCCACACGCTTTCATCATTATCACTCATTGAGGGGCCCAATCAAAACATCTCTCTTTCGAGGGACAAATTCCATCTTGACTTATCATGCTTCCCATCATGAATCCGATCATGCCAAAGATAGCCTTTATAGATATCGTGTTAAGATACCGTTTGACTCAAATCAAACATAACTTTCATCATGTGTAAAGTCATGATAATCTCGGAGTCTAGGGACTAAATGAAGTGACCATATGAGATTTAATTATGACATTTGACCATGACATAAATCTCATACGGGTCAAGTCCGATTACTTGTTCTCTCGACAAGTACCCATAATTTCAATGTGCATCTCTATGCATATAATCATCATATGATTATCCATTGACAATTATACTAATTATTCTCTTAATAATCAGGGACGGAGATTATTACAATAAATATGCAAACTATATAATAATCAAATAATAAACATAAACGATAAAGATGATACATAACGGTTTTCAGTTAAACATAACTAAAGCCTAGGGCATTACACCAACAGTCTCCCACTTGCACTAGGCTCCATTTATGTATCGAATACTCATGGATCCAACATGACCATCATGCTTCCGCCTGTGCGAGGGTCTTTGTAAGTGAATCCCTTATGTCATCATCGGTTGATACTTTGTATATTTTAACGTCTTCTCATTCTTTATGAATTCCTTGAAGAACGTCTAAGTGAGTGTTTGGATCGCTGTTGTGACCTTGGTTCCATTGTTTGCACAAGTGGCACCACTATAGTCATAACAAAAGTTTCATCGATTAGTGATACTTGGAACATTTCCAAAACACTAAGCGAACTTTTGATCCAAACCGCCTACTTTTGGCCACATCATATGTTGCTAAAATTCGGCCTTAGTAGTAGAATAGGCTATAATTTCTGTTTGGAACTCTTCCAACAAAATTGCACCTCTAATAAGCATAAACACAAATTCTAATTGCGATTTTAAATTAACTTTGTTAGTTTGGAAGCTAGCACCTATGTAACCCTTACAACAAGATTAACTTCCAATCTTTCAAATCCCAAGAACGTATCCTTAGTTCTTCTTAAGTACTTAGGATCATCTTGACTGCCATCCATTGGTTCTCAACAGGATCAGATTGGTATCGACTCATCATGCTTATAGCATACGAGACGTCGAGTCTAGTACAAATCATGGCATTCATGACAGATCCAAGTGCCGCAGCATATGGAACTTCATTCATTTCCCTTTTGCTCATCAGTTGTCATAAGACAATGAATATTGCTAAGAGAAATACCATGACCCATTGACAAGCTACTCTTCTTAGACTCTTCTAAGAATCTTGTCAATGTGAACACTTTGACTCAAACCAATTTATCCTTCTAGATCCATCTCTATAGATCTTGATGCCAAGGATGTAAGCGGCTTCACCCATATCTTTCATTGAAAAACCTTTCCTTGACCAAGACTTAACAGTCTTAAGTGTCGGAACTTGTTTTTCCAATGAGTAAAATATCATTGTAATAAAACAATAGAAATAATACCATGCTCCCACTGAATTTCATGCATACACAAGGTTCATCTTCGTACTTGATAAAGTCAAACTCTTTGACCAATTCATCAAAACGAAGATTCCAATTCCTTTAAGCTTGCTTCAACCCATCTCATGGATCTTTGCAACATGCATACTCTATTAGAGTTTCTTTGGATCGTCAAACTATTCGGGTTGTGTACTATACACATCCTTAATAATCTTTCCATTTAAAGAAAGTCGTTTGACATCCATTTGTCATATCACATAGTCACAATATGTGATAATGGCAATTGAAAATCTAACAGACTTCGACATTGTAACTGGCGAAAAAGGTTTCAACATAGTCAATGCTATGAATTTGCCTAAATCCCTTTGTTACAATCCTTAGTCATGAAAGTATACACCTTCACATCCATGTCGGTCTTTGAAGACCTACTTGCACCCTTTAGTTTTTACACTTTTAGGTAGCCCAATCAAGTTCAAAACTTGATTGTTAAACATGGATTGTAATTTGGATTCCATGGTTCCTAACCATTTATCCAAATTAGGAGAGGACATCGCTTCTTGATAGCAAGTAGGATCGTCATTCTTAATGACTTCCACTTCATCACTTTCCGCAACGAGAAATCACTATTTCTTGAGTTCGGATCGTAACCTATCTAATCTACGATGGACTTGTGCATCTTGAACCGGTTTCACAACTCCTTTGTGAACTTGGTTCTGTCTCTACTCTTGGTTCCATATTATTTTCAGGTTCTTGAACTCTCTTCAATATTAATTTTACTCCCACTAGATTCTTTATTTGAGAAACTATTTCTCAAAAACAAATCAAATAGAGCAACAAACATTTTGTTCTCTTTGTGATTGTAAAATCAATATCCGAAAATAACCTTGTCAGATTTGGTGCTAACTTATAAGAGACAAGTCTCTTTACATAAGATTCGCAACCCCAAATCTTCATGAAAGACAAACTAAGTTTTCTTCCATGCCACATCTCATGTGGGGCCTTAGGAACCGATTTAGTAAGGACTCAATTCAGTGTAACCGCATCATTTCTAATGCATATCCTCAAAAGGAAATAGGAAATAGGAAAGTCTAATTGACACATCATCGAATGAACCATGTCCTACAAGGTTCAATTCCTCCTTTCAGACACACCATACAATATGGTGTTCCGGGTGGAGTCAACTTTGAAACGATTTCATAGTTTTGAGATGATTGTCAAACTTTTGGCTCAAATATTCATTACCTCGATCCAATCGAAGTACTTAATAGTTTTGCCAAGTTGTTTTGCACTTCATCTTGAAATGTTCGAAACATCTCAAACGATTCACCTTTGGACTTCATCAGATAGACATAATCATATCTAGATAAGTCTTTAGTGAAGTATGATGAAATACCGAAATCCTCCCCTAGCAATGCTGCTTAATAGTTCACATACATCTTATGTATAATGACCAATAAGTCACTAGCCCTCCCACTACTTTAGTGTAGGGTGGTTTGGTCAATAATCCCAATAAATAAGATCAACATTCCTCAAATGATTGATAGTCATATGAGTCTAAAAGTCCATGTTAATGGAGTTTAGATATATGTTTCTTATTTATCTGACCAAACCGGCAATGCCATATGAACGCGTGTTGTTCATATTATTCGGTTTAGATTTCCATTTATATTATAGATATCTTCAACATTATTTTGTTTCTCATCTTCAAGGATATGAAGACCATTTAATGACATATGCATTACAATAAGGCATATTATTAAATAAATATAAAACTTCTTATTGAAAATAAGAAAATTATATCCTTCATCATCCATTTAAGAAACATAAATAATACTCCTACTCAAATCTGGAACGTAGTCATACTTGTTCAAAACAAGCACTACTTCACAAGGTAAAGTGACTTCATAAGTCCCTTATGGCTAATGTTGCAACTCTTGCTCCATTCCCATGCATAGGTTTAATTTACCTTATTTGAGTAGCTTTCTATTCTTTGTTCCTTGCACATTTAAACAAATGTGGGATCCAATCCGGTATCATATACCCAAGAATCAAGAAGTCGAAAGAAAAATATCTATCATATAGATACTTGAAGTAGTAGCAGTCATATTGCCCTTCTTCACCTTTTAGGCCTTCCTAATAAGCCTTGCAACTTTGCTTCCAATGACAATCTTATTGCAATGATAGCAAAATGCATCCTTTTGAGACACTTTGGGTTTAACCTCTTTGGCTTTGACAACATTTGTCCTAGGTTTAGCAACTTTTGCTTTACCTTCTTTTCCTTCCTTTATGAACCCTTTTCTTGTGTCAACCATTAACACAATTTGCGGATTGCTCCTTCTTTCATCTCATGAATTAAGAGCCTTCACCACAACATATATCTTTTGCCTAGCATGCACTTGGAACATTTCCCCTTTTGCGTTATGCTAGAACAAGAAGAATAATTATCATGTACTCAAGGTTCTTCACAAGAGCCTTTAAACATAATGGCAATTACAAGGCAAGCAATATTGTCGAATCATCAATATGTTTCTAATGTTGCTTCCTTATTTGCCCTTTGCAACATTTGCAATGGGTTCGGTAGGAACGGATTCGTAATGAACGTACAAATTTACCTAAGAACCATTCTTTAGGCTTTTGATCCAATCAAAATTATTTGTATCATTCATTTCGAACTTTGTCCTTCATAAGGACGAATCGCAATTATTATTATGTAATGCTACTTCTACAACAAAATATACAAATTATATGAACACATATCAATATCAACACATTTATCATTTAAGAGCAAATAATGTATTTTACAAATACTCCCACTAAATCATACACCTTCTAATGCTAATAAGCATAATATGCATTTAATGGGCTAAGATCCTACTTTAATTTAATCTCAAGTACGCTATGGCGCACCGCTCAAGATTAAACTAAATTAGGTAGAAAACATCAATCATATCGTATATGACTCTTAGGACTAAGATCCATCTTTAATTTAATCTCCAAGTACGCTATGGCGCACCGCTCAAGATTAAACTAAATTAGGTAGAAAACATCAATCATATCATATATGACTCTTAGGATCTTTTATGAGATTTATTTAAGACATCATATGTCTAAGCATATTTTAATCTCATCTTATGCCTTGGGTCCAAAACCATTTTGATAACCCAATTAAGTTCATTCATATTAAACGTATAGGAACCACCATTTCCTCATCTTGCTCGCAAACGGAATAGAATCAAAGTACCTTGCTATGGCAAGCCCACCCAAAACTATCCGAGTGGTCTCAAGTGTTTAATCATGAATTGGCATAAAGAACTTAAAAGTTAAATGAAGGTTCTTTAAGGTAGATTATAAGCATATCAAGAAAGATAGTCATAATCATGCACCGGGTAAGTTCCCGTGAAGATAGGTGAGCCACAAGGACTACTTAAGTACCAACTCTTCCTTAGACAGTAACTCTCCTAGTCATGCACAATTAGAAATCAGCTCTGATTTGGCAACATAATCACTACCTTTTATAAATAATCAGTTTCCTTTTAAATTTCGCATACTTATGACTTGTTTCCATAAACAATCATAAAATCCAAAAGTTACAATGTCTAAATCTAAACATATTAGGAAACTATGAATCAATGTTTCAACTAAACATCTAATAAAATTCTTACTTGTAAAACTGACTTGTTTCATAAACAATCAGACACTAACTTGTTTCTCATAAACAATTAGTGAACTATAATTCAATGTTCAAAAACATTCTAGAATTACAACAGTTCTTCATGCATAAGAACACTCAATAATTATGCAACGCAACAATTAAATAAACACCTTTTAATTAATTAAGCAAGCATAAACAATGAATTAATCTAGCATAGCCCTATAAACTCAATTTCCAGAAATTTATAGCATCCAGATTAAGACATAAAACATCTCAGATTGTAAACACAATCACGTAATAGCGTAAAAATTAAACAAACTGATTCGCCTGATTTGGCTTATTATGTCGCGTGACAACATCGGCCCGAGGCTTGATATGTCGCGCGACCTAACAGCCGATAACCTGAATTCCTCATGGCTCATCATGTCGCGCGACTAAAGTAGCCAAGTAACAGGATTTCCAGATTTCAATCAATTCAGATTATATGCAATTAAATCATATAAAACAACCCTTTTACAGATTTAATTCAACATAATTCGAAAACGATTTTCACATTGTTTCACATAAACAATCAAAATTCTATCGCATACAAAAACATGCAACGAACATATAAACTATTTATATAATCATTCTAGCATGTTAATTCAAACTTAACCATACGAACGGGGCTCTGATACCACTGTTGGGTTTTATGGATCCATGCGCAGCGGAATTAAGCATAAAATTAACACAAAACCCAAGCCCTAAGATCCGTTCTATACGATTAAATTGAATTGCTATGAGATAGAATTTACCAACCTAAATTGCTTTCCGGTCTTGAGCTATCGAACGGATAATTATGTGATTCGTAATCACAAACTTTTGATCTTCAAATCTTCGAATCTTCAACTCCTTTGGATCTTCAGATTTGAACTCTAGGTCTTTGATTTGTTTGAACAAAACTAAGACCCTCTTTTGGTAATCCACACAAATATGAATGTCGAGAACAATTCTCGGGTTGGGAATTGCTAGATTCCTAAAACTTATGGAAGAATATTGAGAGGACTTTTGATTGTGAATTTCTATTGAAAAATTCGGCTAGGGAATTAGGTCTGACAGACCTCACATATTTATACTACAATAGTATGAATATGTCTCCTAATCGTATTAGGAGAACAGGCTGTCAAACCGCGTAGGGCTTGATATGTCGCGCGGTATATTAAGCCATTGGCTTAATATGTCGCGCGGTATATATAGCCAGATACAGAAACTCTCAACCATTCTTCCTCCTGTTCAACCAATTCATTCTATTTGTGTGTGACCCAATAGGATTGTATTATGTTGGCAATGAGTCCGATCATATCGGCTCTCATAAGACATAAGCGGACTCTAGCAAGCCATTATGTCTACCCAAATAACACAACGTAAGAGTTCACGTTTCCAATGGTACACTTTCATTTATCCCTTTGTCTCACGATGTTATATTGAACACAAGTCATGGTCCACGTCAACTTGTATTTGTTCAATGCTTTCTCGATCTTGAGTATAATGATAGTCCAATCATATTGGGGTGTGGCCACACGCTTTCATCATTATCACTCATTGAGGGGCCCAAGCAAAACATCTCTCTTTCGAGGGACAAATTCCATCTTGACTTATCATGCTTCCCATCATGAATCCGATCATGCCAAAGATAGCCTTTATAGATATCGTGTTAAGATACCGTTTGACTAAAATCAAACATAACTTTCATCATGTGTAAAGTCATGATAATCTCAGGTCTAGGGACTAAATGAAGTGACCATATGAGATTTAATTATGACATTTGACCATGACATAAATCTCATACGGGTCAAGTCCAGTTACTTGTTCTCTGACAAGTACCCATAATTTCAATGTGCATCTCTATGCATATAATCATCATATGATTATCCATTGACAATTATACTAATTATTCTCTTAATAATCAGGGACGGAGATTATTACAATAAATATGCAAACTATATAATAATCAAATAATAAACATAAACGATAAAGATGATACATAACGGTTTTCAGTTAAACATAACTAAAGCCTAGGGCATTACACCAACATGAACAACATTGGGACGAAGGGGTTCCGGGACATTTCTAGTGCTGAACAGGAGCCATTTACTTCTGTTTTTAGGACTATTTTTGAGGCTGAAGAGGTTGGGATAACCGAGATGGATGTTGGGGAAGATAGCAATGATGAAACAGCTGCGAAGGATGATCATGGGGCTGGAAATTCATGGACAGCCGAGCATGAGGTTGGGAATGCAGATTTTGTTGGTGTTGAGAAGGATAACGGTGGCACATGGGTCCCGGTGGGTAAAAAGGGATCAAGGAGGCGCGGAGGGGCTAAATTCTCCTTGGTTTCCCAATGAAGATTCTATCTTGGAACGTAAGGGGGCTTTGTGGCCGCTCCTCTCACTCAGCCACACAACATATCGTAAGTAAGTTTGTTTATGTTCATTCAGTCTCGATCTTGTGCTTATTGGAGTCCAAAGTTTCTCGGGCTCGGTTTGGTGCATTTTCTTCTTCCCGATTCCCGGGTTGGGATCATTACACAAACCATGACTTTATTGATGGTGGGCGTATGCTAGTTTTATGGGACTCTTCTCGTGTATCTTGCATTGTTCTTGAAATTGGTTCACAACACATCCATCTTCAAGTTCAATGCAAGATTACTCAAGTCTCATTTTATGTTACTTTTGTATATCCGGTATATGCTATCATGGAGAGACGTAGCCTTTGGAATCATCTAGTTACAATGGGCTCTTCTTTTTCTTTGCCTTGGATTGTGATGGGTGACTTCAATTGCTATTCTTCTCCTAATGATAAGGTTGGTGGCTTCCCTTTGAGGCCTTATGATATTCAAGACTTAGCTTCCTTTCGTATGACGTTGGGTCTTGAGGATGCGCCTTCTATTGGGCCTTTCTATACTTGGACTAATGGCTCCATTTGGTCCAAGCTTGATCGCGTGCTCATTAATGGTTCGTGGGGTTCTCTTGGCTTGGACTGCTCGGCTTCTTTCTTGCCTGTGGAGCCAGTTAGTGACCATTGCCCGATCGTTGTTTCATTGGTTAAAAATGTCTTGGGGGGGACTCGGCCCTTCAAGTTTTTCATCATGTGGCTTGATCATTCCTCATTTGATGATATTTTGAAGAATGTGTGGAGCTTTGATTTTCATGGCACGGCTTAATACAATTTGGTCTCTAAATTGAAGGCTCTTAAAGGGCCGCTCAAACCCTTGAATAGGGACGCATTTGGGAGCATCTTTGAGAAGACTAAGGAGGCCAATTCCGCCTTCAAAACAGCCATTCTTAATCATATGGAGGATCCCCTTAATGATGGTTTGAAAGTGGAGTGTCAAAGCCTTCGTAAAAAGGCATGCTTTCTTTTAAATATGGAGAGGAGTTTCATTGCGCAAAAATCGGGATGCAAGTATTTGGTGGAAGGGGATCGGTGTTCTAAATACTTTCATAGTCTCATTAAAAGGGACAATATGCGAAAATCTATTTCTCATATTGTCAAAGAGGATGGATCTCTCACTTCGTCCATTGATGAGGTTGCTACTATGCTTGTAGATTTTTATAAATCTCTGTTTGGGGTTGCTAGGAAAGTTGATGAGATTAATGACTCCATTATTCGGAATGGTTCTCTTCTTGGGCCTATTGACTCGGCTGCACTTACTGCTCCTCTTCTTGATGTTGAAATCAAGGAGGCTTTATTTGATATTGGGAATGATAAAGCTCCCGGTCCAGATGGTTATACTTCCGGTTTCTTTAAAGCTCGTTGGAATGTTGTTGGTAGTAATGTTTGTGGTGCGGTTCGTGAATTTTTCGACACAGGGACTCTCTTGAAAAACTGGAATCACACCAACATAGTCTTGATTCCCAAAGCTGCCAACTCTCCTAGTGCCTCTGATTTTCGGCCCATAGGGCTTACCAATGTCTTTTATAAAATTATTTCTAAGATTTTGGTGAACCGTCTGGATGGCGCTCTTCCTCCTTTGATTGATAAAGCCCAAGGGGCCTTTGTTTCGGGGCGGAATATTGTGGATAACATTTTTGTGGCCCAAGAGCTTGTGCGTGGCTATAATAGGGCGAGGTGTACTCCTTCATGTATGTTGATGGTGGATATTGGCAAGGCCTTTGACACTGTTTCTTGGCATTTTCTTGAGAGAATTTTGAGGAGTTTTGGCTTTTTGGACAGATTTGTGGGGTGGATTTTGGCATGTATATGTCACTCCTCATTTTCGGTTTCTGTTAATGGCAGCCTTCACGGTTTTTTTGAGGGGAAGAGGGGGCTTCGGCAAGGTGATCCTATGTCTTCATATTTATTCATTCTTTGTATGGAATACCTCTCTAGGATGTTGAAGGCCAAGACGGATGCTAATGGGTTCAAATTCCATCCAAAGTGCGGGGACTCTCGCATTTCTCATCTTGCTTTCGCGGATGATCTTATGCTTTTCTCTTATGGTAATTTGTCCTCGGTTAGTGTTCTTATGGATTGCTTAGAGGCTTTTGAAGCCGTTTCTGGGCTGGCTTTAAATCCTTCCAAGTCCTTCATTTATATGGCTGGAGTTAGGGATGATGTTCGGTTGGAGATTCTAAACCGTGTGGGGTTTGTTGAAGGCACATTTCCTGTTCGGTATTTGGGCATCCCTTTGGCTCCCAATTCAGTCTCTGTGAAGGATTTTGCTCCTTTCACTGAGGCTATAGATTCTTACATTCAGAAGTGGGGGCAAAAATCTCTCTCATATGCAGGCAAGGTGGAGCTTATTAGATCGGTTATTCAGGGAGTGGAAGGTTTTTGGTTTCAGGTCTTCCCTTTACATGCGGCTGTTCTTGATAAGATCAGATCTTCTTGTATTAATTTCTTTTGGGGTGGGCGGCCTGCTCATATTGCTTGGGATAATATTTGCACCCCAAAAGATGAAGGAGGGCTCAGACTTATGGATATCAAGGTTTGGAACCTTGCTTTGATTGCTCGTTCTCTTTGGCTGTTTCACTCAAATGCGGATTCCATTTGGGTCAAGCTAGTCAAGGATTATTATCTTCGAGGTTCTTCTTTTTGGGATTATGTTTCTCGTGATAGAGACTCTTTTCTCATAAAAAAGCTTTGTGGTATTCGAGATAGCCTCTTTAGCATTTTTGGAGGGCGTGACGCTACTTTCTTGGGCCTTCAAAATTGTTGTGTGGGCTCCAAGTTGGACTCTTCTTTGGTTTATGATATCTTGCGTTCTCAGCATGTTAAGCGCCCGTGGATGAAACTTATTTGGAAATCTTTTATTCCTCCTAAGTTTTCATTTATCGTGTGGCTTTCATGTTGGAACCGTTTGGCGACTAGAGACACCCTCTCCTACATGAATTTGGAGAATGTCTCGTGTGTTTTTTGCAACTTGGAGGCGGAATCCCATGACCATTTGTTTTTCGCTTGTCCTTTCACCATGGCTGTTTGGAACTCTATTCGGTCTTGGCTTGGCATTCGGAGGCAAATGTCTACTTTGGAGAGTTGCATTAAGTGGATTAAGAAGGATCATGGTGGGAAGTCTTTGAGATCAAAGGATGTTTTACTTGCTTTTTCTGTGGTGGTTAACGACATTTGGAAGGCCCGTAACAGTATTGCTTTTGATGGTGATGTTGTTACCACGGCGGATATCATCTTTAGAGTTAAGCTTGCAGTCTATCGCATTTTATCTACTTTGTATCCTTCTTATAGGATCGAGTTCTAGAGTTTTTTCTCCTCCTTGTTTTTTATCCCGGGGTATGCCCCGTAGACTTCTTGTATTCATTTCTTATCCTTGAATTGAATTCCTCGTTGTAAAAAAATATATATATACTCCCTCCGTCCCACACCAATTGATACTTATTTCCTTTTTGGTCCGTCCCACACCAATTGATACTTAACCAAAATGGAAAGGAATATTCACTATTTATCCCACTCATTCTCTCTCCTATTTTACTTTTTCACTCACAACATTCTCTCTCCTAACTATTCCTCCCACTCATTCTCTCTCCTATTTTACTTTTACACTCACAACATTCTCTCTCCACTTTTTCTCTCTTACCTTTCATTAATCCACGTGCCCATTTTTTTGGTATCAAATGGTGTGGGACGGAGGGAGTATATATATATATATTCAAAACATTCAAAATCCAACACAATATACATTCAAGACATTCAAACACAAAATCAATTGAAACACTGAATTTATATATTGATGTAGTGTGCTTGGACTGTGGTGTATATTGCAAATCTACACCAAATCGGGCTCCTTTTCCCTGCTCCAAACTAGATTCGCCGGGGTAGATTGGGACGTTGATTGCAGCGAAGATGGGGACGACAATGGCGGCGAAGGTGGGGACGACGATGACGGCGAAGGTGAGAGCTATTCCAGATTTCTATGTTTGGGGTAGAAGAGGGGGAGACAGAGAGGAAAGAGGCGGTTGGAAAAGAAGGGCGGGGAGGATGGTAGTAGGGGTTTGGCCAGTGGTGGATGGAGGGGCAGTGTGGGAATGAGGAGTGAGCATTGCAAGGGAGGGAGGAAGAAAAAGCTTGAAAATGCCAAATGGGTTATTGTTTATTAAAAGTGGGGGCTGAGAATAAGGATAAGGGTTTTGTTTCCTTTATTTATTTCTTGTTTTTTTATTTTCTAGGGTCACTAATTTAATAAATTGCATTTTCAACCCTTTTATTTTCACATCAGCAAATCTTGACCAAGTCTATTGCCAACTCAGCATTTTCATAACATTAACATGCCACATATTTGGACGGAAATGAGACGGAATGATACTATGATAAACTAAGTAATTAGATTAAGAATGAAATCGTAAATAGAAATAATTTGGTGACGAATAGCTAATAAAAAAGTGAATAGGGTAGTGACTAAATTGTTATTTAACTCGGCAAATGGTTAATAAGGCAAGTTTGTCCATCTTTCAAGTTGGAAAGAAGTGCATCAATCATTTTGATTACATTTATGACATGGAGTGTTCATGGATTATTTGATGTTTGCTCGTCTTTTTTATTTTTTTTAAGAAAAATAATAATTATATGTGAGAAGAGTTTTATCTTAATGAATGGTGTTTTATCTATTTGTATCCTCGTAAAATTATATTGTGAACGGAATAATTTGTGATGGGCCAAGCCCAAGTCGTTCCCTCCAAGGAACGGGCTCAACAGGCCCACTAAGAGATCAAGCTCGAAGAATCAACTCAAGATTTGGGTCGTGGCTCGTCAAACAATGGATGGCAGTCGTCGCCATTGAGCGACCAAGCCCATCGAATGACGAGCCATCTCCCCCATGGGTCGTAACCCATCCAATCGACACCAGAGTTGGAGCCCAAGCCCATCCAAAGATGAGGTATCTCGTTCTGGCACTCGCTCGTCGATCCATCTGTCAAGCGACGACCCTCCTAGACATACAGCTCTAGGTCGTCGTTCTACATAGATTGCTCAACAAGCCATCTATAGATAAAGTCAAACCTGCCACTGGGCCATTCTGCACATATGTCCCCACGAAACTAGCAGTGGAGCCGCAGTGTGCAGATGACTTTTTATTATAAGGCAAACCACTGTACATGACAGGTACAACAGTGTAATTGCAATTACGGAGCAATTACAAGACGCCACGTGGACACGTGGAGACAAAACCAATCTAACAGTTGGTGATGATCAAATCCAACGGTCCAGATGGGAACCCTAGTTTCCCTCATCCGCTATAAATATGTGAACAGTTGGGCTAAGGTAATGCATTTTTCCATATTCACATATACACACCCACTATTTCCTTATCACCTTCTCCAGCCCAAACTGATTCTCACGCCGGAGGGCCTTGCCGGACAAGCCCCGGCGCAGTTCACGGTTTCTTTCTGGTGTTGTACAGGTCTCAAGTCAGCCCTTTATTCTGCTGAACCACAATAGCTGAGCCCGAACGATTTTCTGCGTCATCAGAGTGGTTCCATTGCCGGGAATCGTTCGTTGGAGACTTCACCAAGACTAAAGAACAACCGAAAAATACCTGGAGATGGTGTCAGACGAACACACAGCGAGTAGGTCAACCGAAAATGATGGTCGACCACCTTCCCCTGAACAAGGCAACCAGGAAAACCCCAAGCCTCCCTCACTTCAACCTAGGAACCCGAATTAGAGGGTTACCGGGTCACATGGTGTTGTGGATGACACTGGACTTCCAGACGCCAGAAGAAGAGGAGAGAAAAGGCCTACTCAGGATCAGCGTCAGCGACGACCCCCAGCCGGAAGGAGACCTGAAGGAGCTACTGAAAGACATGTGGGAGGCCCGTCCAATCCCATTCTCGACAAAATCGCCTTTCTCGTCGAAAGGGAGAACGCCCTTCACGAACTGTTACAATTCCAGAACGAGTTGATCCGAATGGCCGAGGACCGACCTGCTCAGGCGTCCCATAATACGGTCTCATCTGGAAGGCAAAGGAACGAGAGAGGGGCTGATGGTCGTCGTGAAGAAATTGCAGCTGGGAATGATCGTCTAGTGCCGCAGCAGGACCTCAGAGAGCATCTTAATCGTCGTCGTAGTGAAGGACACTCATCTCAATGACGACGAGAGGAGGCGGACAGAGAGCTTCAGAGGTCTTCTCCTGCAGATGACAATCTCGGACAAAATGGGAACCAGGTTAATAGAGGTCATCAATTGACCCCATCCATGCATAATGAACGAGCTCCGAGTTACCAGGAAAGGACCCATACTCCCTCTCATCCTCGCAGACAGGAGAAATCTAGGTCTTACAGACCATCCCCTCCTAGAGGTAACAGAAGAGAGAGAATGGTTTCTCGATGACCTGCAGTCTCTGAAAGGCAACGGTCGAACACTGTCTCCCGAGGACCTCGTCGAGATAGGGCTCCTTCCCCCAATCGAGCAGGAGATGTTGACATGCGGGAGTTCCTCAGGCTCAAGCGTCAGGTTGAGGAATTGATGGCAAAAAAGAACAACGCTGATAGTGATGACTGGGAGGATGATGTTGGCACATTGAAACCTTTGGCACCATGGATGCTCGAACTAGGACCACCAGAGCCAGGATTCAAATTACCTGACTTGAAAAAATATGACGGCTCAACGAGTGCTTTGGATCATATGCAGCACCTTGAGGCTCAAATGTGTCTGGTGTCTAGGTATTCGAGGCAAGACGATGTGATGTGTAAAGCTCTAACGAGCACGTTGACTGAAGCAGCTCTAAGGTGGTTCAGAAGCCTTCCAAAGGGAAGCATTGATTCTTGGAAACAAATGCGTAAGAAATTTTTGGGTAGGTTTGCGACTGCTGGAGATCGTCGCAAGACAGTGAATGACCTCAGTAATATCACCCAAGGAGCGAATGAGAGCTCGATGAACTATTTCAAAAGATTCAAGAAATTGGTCGACCAGATCGACAAAGATTTGACTGGTCGTGAGATTATCAACTGTTTCAGGCATGGGATCGTATCTTCTACCTTGGACTATGAACTTCAAGTCCACCCAGGTAAGTCTAGAAAGGACCTCTACGCTAAGGCCTATGCAGTGGCCGAAACTGAAGAGAGGAAGTTACAATGAGATGGGAAGGTCGTCGTCAATGGCGAGACGGCGAAATCTAAAAAAGACAAGGCTGGAGATAACGGAAAGAACAAGTCGGAAAAAGCTGAGAAGGTACCTGAGTTATACACTCCATTGACTGTAACCCGTGCAGAAATTTTGAGCAACGTAGATTTTGGGCCAGCACCCAAGATGAACCCCAATGCAAAGGGGAAGAAAAACATGAGAAAGTACTGTGAATATCACCGAGACAGGGGGCACGACACAGAGGGATGTTTTAGTTTGAAAAAGATAATTCAACGGTGGATAGACGACGGTCGCTTCGACCAATATGTGAAGAGGGATCGTCCAGCAGCAAACAATCGAACCGCCAACAACGACCCTCCTGAGAGGCAGCCGAGATTGGTCCTAGTTATTTCTGAAGAAGCAAGCAAGAACCAGATCAAAAGTGCTATCTACCATTTGAAGAAAGCCCCCCATGTCCCCCCAAAAGCAGATGTTCCAAATGATGTTATCAGTTTTTACCCGTATAAGTTGTCAACCAACCCACTGGCCCGTCAACAAACTTTGATTGTCCCCGATTTCATCGACAACTATGAATCAAGAAGGATACTCATTGATACTGGGGCAGCAAAAGATATTTTGTTCTACAGCTTCTACCAAAAAATGGGTCTACCTGATAGTCGCCTAAGTCCCTACTTAGGCCGTCTTGAGGGATTCACCAACCATCGAGTAGACGCCAAGGGACAGATTGACTTGCCCGTCGATATTGGGGACCATCCGTTGAGAACCATCCAAACTGTGACTTTCATTGTAATTGATGTTGTAAGTGATTATCATGCAATACTTGGCCAACCAGGACAGGCCGCTCTAGGGATCGTCGCATCCGTCCCTCACCAGAGAATTAAATTCCCAACACGCCAGGAGTAGGATGTGTATTGGGGACGGCCCCAGAATTCCTCGAGCATGTGTTGAAGACGAAACGGACCATTGAAATCGACGACCCTGAGCACATTGTGAAATTTTCAAAGTCAATTAAGCAAACCACGACCTCCTGTTCCAACGTTTCAACGATCAAGTGTATGGACGAGCCTGAGAGCTTTGTTGATGAGATATTCCTGGATGACCAAACGACAGCTACACAGCTTTTGGTCAACCAGGACTCGGGGGCAGAACTAGAAAAGCTGATTGACGATGAAGTGCCTGATCTCACCCCAAAAGCTAAGAAAAAGATCAAGGAGGTTGTAATTGAATCTATGGATTTTCGTGACGATGCACCCGAGCTCAAACCTGCCAACGAGCTAATTGAATTGGACATCCACCCAAATTACCCAAATCACCCAAATTGAATGGTACAAGGATTGGAATTTTGGGCCATTCAACGGATTGCTAGAGATGATAATGAGCATGCTGATCTGCTCTCAAAGCTGGCCACCGATCAGCTGCCTGAAGACGAGCACGGCCACCACTTGCCCTACCTTGAGCAGCCTGCTTATGAGAGAGTAAAGATAATGTGTGTTAGGGATGGCCCCAGATGCTAGATTGATAAGATGAAGGCATTCATTGAAAATGATGATGTGAGGACCCCGACCCGGAACCTACACGTGTTCCGAGCTGGAGCGTCCTCAAACTACCCCAAATTTCCTTAACTTTTAAAACTTTGATTTAACTTTCAAATATAAACATAATTGTCATAACCATTTCAACTAACTCTACACCTTTCCACAATGGAGAAAGAGTTGACCAACTTTGAAAATAAGAAACTGTTTTAGTTACAAAAAGACATCGGTTATAACATAAAATTAAGGTTTATAAATACAACTCCATAAATGAATTATACCCAAAAATACTTTCTATGCCAACCTATTCATACCCCGACAATTCCCAAAATCAGTCATACAAATCATCAACAAGTGATAACGAATACTTATTCTTCACAGTTACTAATTTGAGATCTCTCTAATCTATAGATAACCACCAAGTATCATATTTTCTAAATATGGTAACAATTCATTCTTACGGAAATTCGCTGAGCTTATTATTTTCTTTATCGAATAATTTCCCAAGTTGAGTCATCAATTTCATTATCCCAATTAGTGTCCTCTATCTAGGGATCCGAATACCAAAATAGTACCTTATATCAACTCAAAGCCTCAATATCCTGGTATGATACCTGATGGGAACCCATTTGAAATCCACATGGAAAACACCACTTAGTCAACTTATAGGGTGATATCACCTACAGGAATATCTGATTTCTTGTTCAAATAGTAGCAAGAATACAATCAATCTCTCATTAGAGAATATGCTTATAGCACATAAAGCAAAGATATATCAGTTTCATAAGATCTCGTACTCGCGATATTCTATAACCTACATAATCCCACTTAAACTATCACTTTCCATACTAGTCTCATATATCTAGTCTCCACCACGAGATACCAATGTATAAATACTCACGCAAGTTATTCAACCATAAACCACTCTTAACTAGGCCATATACCTAACCTCAACTAAGAGTTCACCAATTTATTTACCACCGGTACATGAGATAATTCAAGTGTCTTTTACTCAACTATAACACATAACCCAAATAACCTTCACATTCCTTAGGCCATACCTTCGACATTTACACATATATGACATAATAGCAAATAATGACTTATCCGCCTCAACCACACACGGAGGCAAATCAAACATAGATAAGGAGACTCGCTTCTTGCGACAGTCCTCTCCAAACACAACAACTACTCAATCAATTCAGGTCAATATAACAATAATTCACAGATTGGCATATCTACCATATCCATCGGCAATCCATGCCCACTTAATCACAACTATCATGATAATCAAGGATGATTCGAGGTACTCTCTCATCGGAGTAGAACCTCCAGTACATAAGGCAACTCTCGGGCCATTTATGCAAATAAAAAATGAAATGTTATGCCACATGAAAATGAATGAACGTGACTTTATAAAAGTATGAATCCTAACTCCGGAGACAGGCAATATACCTCAAATGATTGTGGAGGAATCTATCTCTCCATATTGCTCACATTTCCTTGATTCTTTGGTTGGTCATTATCGTTTTCTGTCATTGAACAAATTCCTGCATAATACTCTCGACGTCAGTTATCACACACTCTCACTCAGCTAGACTCTACCCCGAGAATTCTAACCGAGCTCTGATACCAACTGTGAGGACCCCGACCCGGAACCTACACGTGTTCCGAGCTGGAGCGTCCTCAAACAACCCCAAATTTCCTTAACTTTTAAAACTTTGATTTAACTTTCAAATATAAACATAATTGTCATAACCATTTCAACTAACTCTACACCTTTCCACAATGGAGAAAGAGTTGACCAACTTTGAAAATAAGAAACTGTTTTAGTTACAAAAAGACATCGGTTATAACATAAAATTAAGGTTTATAAATACAACTCCATAAATGAATTATACCCAAAAATACTTTCTATGCCAACCTATTCATACCCCGACAATTCCCAAAATCACTTCCAAACTCCTCACCGCCCTTACTTGGCCGGTCCGCCTGTCTCGAAATCTAAAAACATTAAAGGGAGAGGGGTGAGAATAAATCTCAGCAAGCTATTATGAATGCAGCAATATGTCAGGTAAGATGCAACACATAACAAGGTACATCTCACATATTGGTAAAACAGTAAACACCTTCCGTTACCTTTGTTTACCTTTCCCGTCTGAATCATAAGTCGTATCACTGTGGGAATAATACTCCACTATTTCTGTGAATGCATATCCACCAGAACCAATATCATACAACCGAGACAGTTATGATTATAACTCATCTCCTGTGAACTGCTTAGGCATATTCACATCTTATAAGACCCATTTTTCAGGGAACCAAATAAGATAGTAGCAACTCTGTAAGGCTTTCGGCTCAATACAGATGCTATAACCCCAGTCTGTGGCCGCAGAGGGGGAGAGGTCACAGGTATGATGGACCTTCAATCACTTAGGGAACAAATCAATAATTGATTAAATTCCATTATACCCCCCAATCACATAAAATATAAACACGTTCAAGCACATAATAGATACTTGAACTATAATCCACAAAGGGGATAAACAACATAGCAACATGGTAAAATATACTCATGTTCAACCAATATCATAGTGCAACATTTAATTAATACACTATGCATATAACCATCAATGAATATGAAATCAAGTAAGGTAACACGGTGTCATTAACCAACCCTACATAATCAATATATCACAATACATGGCCTCTAAGAAGGTCCAAGTTCAATTTACTAAGGAAAAGTCACATTTGATAAGTGGTCAAACAAGATTGTCAAACAATTCCTGAGTCGGATTTAAAGTGCTTCCTTAGTTCCAATTTAACCCATTTAAGGTGTCATTAAGTGGCCCAAGTAATCTACTTTAATCTAGGTTAAAAGGATTAAATTCATATTCCGAAAAGGTTAGGTTCCACTACTTTAATTTGGTTAAGTCTCATGCCCGGAGTTTGCTAGTGAGAATTCAGCAGGAAAAGGAAACTGGACAACAATTTTGTCGACATGGGCGACCGCCCAAAGGGGTATGGGCGACCGCCCAAGCGAGGGTAATATGACGGGCATTTTCTGTGGTCATGGGCGACCGCCCAGCTCCCATGGGCGACCGCCCATGAGGCGAATTTTCCAGATTTCAGTTGAATCCATCTAAACCCAAGCATGCTCCAATTTGGTGAACTTAGAAGGTTTCCTAACCACATAACTCTCATACTAAACCATGTAACCCAAAATGATTTAATCTTATATCATTTACCCCTTGAATCTCTACTCATTTCACTATCACATTTCAAGCCTAATTTCTTAATTTAATTAAACCCAAAATAACATAAACCTAGATTATTTCCACAAGATTTCCAACCCCTTCTCCAACACATTTCAAGTTAATTCCTTTAAAACTAACTTCACCCATTTAACTAACCCATTTCAAGTTTTCATTCTCTAAATCTAACTCCACCCATTTCTTCCATTCTTTCATTTCCAAGAACACAACATTTTCCTATTACCTTAACCAATTTCTCCATTTCAAGAAAGTTTCCAAAGCATCCAATAAGCATTATAACAACAATAACAACAATAAATATCTCATGAACATTTAGAGAAGAGAAGGTTCATAATAACTCACCTTAGACTAGGAGATGGATTATGGATTTCTTTAGCTTGATGAACTCTCCTAGATACTCCGATTACAAAAGTACTTCCGGATTGAAAAATGAAGAAGGATTGAACTTGGTAGGATCTTGGAAAGTAAGGCTTTCATATTGTAGCTTCCATGGAGGATTGTAAAAGAAAATGAAGGAGAAGAAGAAGGAGGAGGATGGAGTATAAGAATGATAAAGGAAGTATGGGAAGAGTGAGGAAAAGCATGGGTAGTCTTGACTAAGTGGGGAAAGGAGAGGATTTTAAGGGATGGCCCCCCACCCCTAATATTCCAAGGCTTTCACAAGGAAATAACTAAGTCTTCCAAACCATTTCATCCTACTCAAATACTTTATCCCACATACTTTATTCTCCTTTCACACTTTATTTATTTTCTATTTTTATATTTCCCCCTAGAACATTATTTTAGTTCCCAATCATTTCATCCTAATATTAGAAGTCAAGGATATAAAATGAGCACATAATATTAACAATAATATTAAAATCACACAATATGATGCTAAATTAGTGCCTAGGTTTAGGGTCGTTACAGATGAGCTACCAGCCGACGAGATACTGGCTCGTCAAATCAAAAGGAAATCTCCCCGGTACTCAGTCGTAGATGGCGAGCTTTATAGACGATCTATCACAAGGCCCTTGCTGAAGTGCGTCCATCCGGACAAAGTTGTGAATCTACTGTTTGAAGTTCATCAGGGAGAGTGTGGGGTCCACCCAGGGGCTCGTACACTGCCGGAAAAGTTGATTACCATGGGATACTACTGGCCTCACCTCCGTGAAGATGCGAAGGAGTTTGTGAAAAAATGTGACACCTGCCAAACATTTGTTGACCTCCCTAAACTCCCTACGACCAAGCAAACACCCGTAATGGCAGCCTGGTCGTTTGATATGTGGGGCGTCGATTTAATTAGGCCTTTTCCCAAGGCCAAAGGGGGAGTAAAGTACGTAATTGTGGCAGTTGATTATTTCTCTAAGTGGGTGGAGGCCAAGGCATTAAACAAGATCACAGAAAATAACGCCTTGAGTTTCATTCATGACTCAATTTGGTGTCGTTTTGGACTCCCAAGGATAATCATGTCTGATAATGGCCTCCAATTTTCGAAAAAGTTTGAGCAAGAATTGAGCAGAATGGGAGTTAAACACTCAAAGTCGTCCGTTGCCTATCCACAAGGCAACGGGCAAGCTGAAGCGGCGAATAAACTAGTGTTGTCTGCCTTGTGCAAAAACCTTGAACGGCGAGATGGAAGATGGTTGGACGAACTCCCGTCGTCTCTTTGGGCAGTTCGGACAACCACTAGGGGGCCTACGGGGGAAATGCCATTTGCTCTGGCCTATGGTTCTGAGGCCATGGCTCCCGCCGAACTTCAACTTCCAACTGACCGTGTAGCTCTCTACGACGTTGAGAAAAACACCCACAGTAGGTAGGTCGACCTTGACCTCCTTGACGAGCGACGACTGGATGCCCAGTTAAGAATGGCCAACTACAAGAAGCGAACTAAGGCATACCACGACAAAAAGGTCAAGAAAAGAATTTTCAATGTTGGAGACTATGTTCTAAGGAAAATCGAAGTAACGGGCCTCAAAGCTCGTCAGAACAAGCTCTCCCCCAATTGGGAAGGACCTTACGTCGTCACTAACATCGTCAGGGAAGGAACATATCGGCTTGCCAAACCAAACGGCGAGAAGCTCAAGCATCCTTGGCATGCCAATCACCTCACCAAGTACTATTTCTGAGCTCGCCAGTTTACTTCAGCGCCCTCAGGGCACCTTATTTTTGTGGTTCATTATTAAATTATGGAGTCTGTAAGTTTGTAAGGGATAAACTATAAATCCCGAAAGTTCAAGAAGTTGTAAGCAGTTGAATAGTTGTTATCAACGGAAAGCTAGTTGTTTTGTTGATTTCCAACTCTACAAATTCAAACACTTTGATCAAGTATAAAGATCAGTCGAATCCAGACTTCGACCCTTACACATACTTTAGCCAAGTATAAAGGCTAGATGAAGCCAGACTTCGTCGACAGCTATAACGGAATAGACAACTCGTCCAAATAATCTTGCCTCCGAGCAACGATCTATGGACCTTTGTACTATACCTACGAGCAATTAAAAAAGTTAAAATCACAAGTATGAACAAGGGTCGGTCCTACAAGAGACGACTTATGTTTACAGTCATCATAAACGACGACCATACACACTTGTCTTCAAACTTTCCCATTCACTAAGTTATCACATGCTATCTACGTTAACATACAGACTAACAAACAAAGAACAAAAGCATTGAATAATGAAATCTTATCACGGCCCCCTCTGAACGACGAGGAAAAGGTCAAACATACAACAAATTACAAATTGTTTGAAACATTGTTTGGGATCACGAAACCAAATGAAACATTGTTTAAAATTACAAACACAATTGTTTACATAAAAAGCATCTCAAATCAATGAGCTACTATTGTTGATCGTCGGCATTTCTTGGGAGCCCATTGGGATTAGGGCCGCCTTCAGTGAAAAATTCAAAATAGGCATCAAAGTTCTTGGGATCTACCTCCGGGAGGGGCCACGCCTCCTTCCCATCTTTCACATCATCTTCCTTGATAATAATTAGATCGTTGTCATCATAGGGGATGAGGTGATGGACTGAACGAGCATCCATATCATATGCATCCTCGGCAAAAAGATCCGCAAACATTTCAACTGAGATTAAGTCCTTGGTCTCTGGATCCACAAGAGCCCGTCTAATCAAATGCTTGGCTCCGACCTTGAAGAATCCTTTGGCCTTGTCAGTGATCATTTGAGTACACTCGTTGCTCTTCTTGTACTCTTGGACGGACTCTTTCCTAGCCTGGCCGAGAGCAGCTTCGTGATCAGCCTTCATCTTCTCAATTTTTTTGGCACGGAGGCCGTTGGATAGGGTCGTCAATTCACCCTCTGCTTTCTCCTTATCTGACAGCAGCTTAGCATTATCATTCTCCAGAAGGCCGAGCCGGATAAGAGCCTCGTCTTTCTGCTTCATCAGGGACTCGTAGGCAGTTGTCAACGAGCTAACATTCCCTTCAGCTTCAAAAAGTTTCTTCTCCGCTATCTCCTTGGCTCCGACCGATTGGATAAGCTGCTCGTTGGCTCGGTGCTCTGCTTCGAGGCAATCCCTATAGTCCGAGCTCATTGCCTCAATCATCGAAGACATCTGTGATAACAAGGTTAGCACTAGTAGAAAGATCAAAAGACTAGGTGAAAATAATGGGATGCATTACCTCAGTCTGTATCAGCCCAAGACAGGCATGATAAGTTTCAGGGGAAAGTTTGGCCTTCTTTAGCCTTTGGATGAGCTCATCATCCTTGGATCGATGAGTGATGGATGCCCCTAGAACGAGCGGCAGGCCATGCCTCTGCAAATAGGGAATCCCAGTTATCGGAGGAACCTTTGCGTACTGAGAAGCCAAAGTTAGGGCCATCTCCTTAGTCAGAGCCTCTAAGGACGAGGCTGGAGCTTGGGTCTGTGGAGTAGAGGGGTCGGAGGCACTTGGAGGGTCGAAGGTTGCTTTTTTAGTTCTCTCTCTCTCTCCTCCCTAGAGCCCGTAGGACGACCCTTCCTTTTCTTTGAGACGTGACTGTCGTCTCCAATCACCTCCATGTTTGAATCTGAGCTCCCAACTGTCTCACGATCAACATTTTCCACGTTAACAGGTTGGGTGCCCTCGATAGCAGCAGCCCTCACCTGTTCAGCCTCAACATTCACCATCCTTTCAGGCTCGTCTACCCGTCTTAAACGACCTCCAGTATTGAGTCCCTCAGCTACGGGCCCAACATTTTCCCTTTCGATCAAGGGAATGGCCCCAGAGCTTTCCTTGGGAAGAGCCTCATTCCTCGTCGTCATGTTTTCCTAACGGTCGAAGATAGCATTGGACGCGGCCCTATTCCTCCTGGCAGCTCTCCGATCCATAACTCTGATTGCGCCGCTCATAATTTTTGATTCAATACGAACAATGTCTGCCTGAGAGAGAACTGCAAAAGGGGAAAGGGTCAAGTTATTTTCGACGAGACAAAAAGACAAATCCATACATAACAAAAAGACGAGTTATCAAGACTTAACCCCCCATCATCTCAAGATTAGCGCAACGCTCCTCATGACGGCTGTCATGTGCCCCTATACAATTAACGCAATTTTCTTCCCAGGCCAAGTCGTCGTGAACGATCCATGTGGGATAGCGTGGGTCAAGGTTGATTTTGACAAGAGGCTGAGGCCCAATCGACGGGATGGATATCATTCCCGTCCTAATATACCTCCAATGGGAAGCCTCAATGTCTCTGTAGCTCACCCATCCTATTTTCATAAGGGCATCAATCTTCCTCTTCAGCTCGTCGGCCCATGGAGCTGAAAATACTTGCTCATCTGGGACCATCTCGTCGGTCTCCGGGTAGGGGAACTGCCACCCCACTCTACTTTTGACCCTGATCATGTGGTTTTCCCAACCATAAACCTTGTTCTGAACCTCCAAAAATAAACCCTACACATTCCGGATAGATGCCACATGTTGGGTTTTACGGGTCCATGCGCAGCGGAATTAAGCATTAAAACATAAAACCCAAGAAGCCCTAGGATCCGTTCTATACAATTAATTTAAATTCCTATGAGATAGAATTAAACCAACCTTGAAACGCTTTCCGGTCTTGAGCTATCGAACGATTTAATTATGTGATATCGAATCACAAACTTCGTTCTTCAACTTGCTTGAACTCTAGGCCTTGATCGATGAACGAGCGAAGACCCTCTTTTGGTATCCACACCTTTGAATGAATTCAAGAACAACTTCTTGATGATTGCTAGATCTAAAACCTTGAAGAATATTGAGAGTATTTTGTTGTGAATTTTATTGAAAAATTTCGGCTAGAGTTCTAGGTCTGACAGAACCCTTGTATTTATACTACAATGGTAAGAATACTTCTCCTAATCGTATTAGGAGAGACAGGCTGTCAAACCGCGTGCTGGCCTATTATGTCGCGCGGTATATTAAGCCATTGGCTTAATATGTCGCGCGGTATATATAGCCAGATACAGAAACTCTCAACTATTCTTCCTCCGGTTTAACCAATTCATTCTAGTTGTGTGTGACCCAATAGGATTACATTATGTTGGCAATGAGTTTGATCATATCGAACCTCATAAGACATAAGCGGACTCTAGCAAGCCATTATGTCTACCCAAATAATGTAACGTAAGAGTTCACGTTTCCATTGGTGTACTTCCATTTATCCCTTTGTCTCACGATGTTATATTGAACACAAGTCATGGTCCTTGTCAACTTGTTATTGTTCAATGCTTTCTCGATTCTTAAGTATAATGATAATTCCAATCATATTGGGGTACGGCCATACACTTTCATCATTATCACTCATCGAGGGCCCAAGCATAACATCTCTCTTCCGAGGGACAAATTCCTTCTTGACTTATCATCCTTCCCATCATGAATCCGATCATGCCAATGATAGTCTTTATAGATATCGTGTTAAGATATCGTTTGACTAAAATCAAACATGACTTTCATCATATGTAAGGTTACGATAATCTTAGGTCTAGGAAATAAATGAAGTAACCGTATGAGATTTAAGTATGACATTTGACCATGACATAAATCTCATGCGGGTCATGTCCAGTCACTTGTTCTCTAACAAGTACCCATAATTTCAATGTGCATCTCTATGCATATAATCATCATATGATTATCCATTGACAATTATACTAATTATTCTCTTAATAATCAGGGACGGAGATTATTACAATAAATATGCAAACTATATAATAATCAAATAATAAACATAAACGATAAAGATGATACATAACGGTTTTCAGTTAAACATAACTAAAGCCTAGGGCATTACACCAACACCACACTCACCACTGATTTACCATGAACAGTGGACCTCGTCGTCTTGTAATATTGTTTGAAAACTTTGTTACAAGGCTCGTGGCCTAAGAATCTGCAGACTATGATGAACGAGGATAAGACCCTATTGCACATAATAAAATAGAGGCAAGGTTCAAAACCCCAATCGATTTCCATCTCTTTTCTCTATTCGATTTCTCAATTGTGTTCTTGGTTATTGTCTATTTGCTTTCGCTGCATTGCACAACAACTGGTATCAGAGCACGGTTGCGATGGCTGGGGTTAATTCTATCACCGTGAAGTCCGATGTTCAGAAGTTTGATGGGCATGGAAACTTTGCATTGTGTCAAAGGAGGGTGAAGGATTTTTTGGTTCAAGTAGGCTTGGGAAAAGTTCTTCGACATTCGACTAAACCCGATGATGTCGAAGAAGGACCATGAAAGGAGTTGCAAGAACGGGCTGTATCCTCTATACGGCAGTGCCTTGCGGATGAGGTGGTGTATCACGTGATCGATGAAGAATCACCGACGAAGGTTTGGGAGATTTTGGAGGCTAGGTATATGTCAAAATCGCTGTCGAACAAGTTGCATCTTAAGCAATGGTTGTAAGGGCTTAAGATGGCAGAGGGTTCGGATCTTGAATCTCACATCCACACGTTTAATCAAATTCTCAACGATTTGGTTAGGGTGGAGGTGACGTTCGAGGAGGAGGACACGGCGTTGATGCTGTTGAATTCGTTGTCCTCTTCTTCAACATAGCCTTGTTACTACGTTGACTAGGGGAAAAGATACTGTAGCGTTGCAACCGGTCACAGAAGCTCTTCTAGCTTTTCATAAATGGAAGAAGTCCGTTGATGAACCTGCGGGTGAGGGGTTATTTGTGAAGGAAAATCAGGAACGTGGGAGATCCCAGTTCCGGGATAACTCGCAGAGGCAGAATTCTCGTTCGCAGTCAAAGAAGAAGTACAAGGGGAATTGTTTCAAGTGTGGGCGTAAGGGGCACAAGAGGCGTAATTGTCCTGGAGAAGGGGAACGGTAAAGGCAAAAGAGGGATCTTCAAAGTCGGCTAATGTGGTTGAAGACCGCCGGAGGATGTGGATGGAGATATGATCACGACTTCATCACCGTGGAGCACCCGACAGATGGCCGGATTACGGATTCGGCATGTTCGTTTCATGTGATGGCGAATCGTGATTGGTTCGATACCTACGAGTCGATTAATTAAGTATAGTTACTATGGGTAATGGTGCTACTTGTAAAATTGCTGGCATAGGAACTATAAGAATTAAGATGTATGATGGTGTGGTTAGAATGTTATGTGATGTTAGACATGTTCCGGAGGTTTCTAAAAATTTGATTTCATTGGGTACCTTGGATGCTAACGGTATGAACTATAAAGCACAAGGTGGAGTATTGAAAGTAGTTAAGGGTGCTATAGTTGTGATGAAGGGTAAGAAGGGCTCTAAGAACATTTACAGGTTGCTAGGGAGCACGGTTGTAGGTGGAGTCACATCCGTTGAGTCTGAGGTTGATACTGATGCCCTTCTATGGCATATGAGGCTTGGTCACATAGGTGAAAGGGGAATGCGGGAACTTCATAAACGTAAGTTGTTGAAGCGTGTGAAAACTTGTAAACTGAAGTTTTGCAAGTATTGTGTTCTTGGAAAGCAGAACAAGGTGCAATTCAAGACGAGTAAGCATACAACAAAGGGCATTCTCGATTATGTTCATTCAGATGTGTGGGGGCCGGTTAGAACATAATCTAGAGGTGGACATTATTACTTCATGACGTTTATTGATGATTTTTCAAAGAAAGTTTGGGTTTACTTCATGAGGCACAAGTCAGAAACTTTTGAGAAGTTCAAGGTGTGGAAAGCTGAAGTGGAAAATCAAACGGGGCAAAAAAATCAAGTGTTTGAGGAGTGATAATGGGACAGAGTACACAGATGGCGAGTTCAAGAAGTTCTATCGAGAGCATGGAATCAAGAGGCACTACACGGTACGCAAGACACCACAGCAAAATGGTGTGGCTGAAAGGATGAATAGAACTATTGTGGAAAGGGTTAGGTGTCTACGATTCAATGCGGGGTTGGCGAAGAACTTTTGGGCTGATGCCGCGAGTATGGCATGTTTCTTGATTAACAGATCACCTAGAGTCTCTTTGGATAACAGGTTTGCAGAGGAGGTATGGACGGGTAATGAGGTAGACTTCACCGATATCCGGGTGTTTGGGTGTCCATCCTATGTGCATATTCCTTGTGAAGAGCGGTCGAAGCTTGACCCAAAGTCAAAACAGTGTGTCTTTCTCGGGTATGAAACAGGTGTGAAAGGATACAAGCTTTGGGATCCCAAGTCAAGCAGGTGGTGATTAGTAGGGATGTAGTCTTTGATGAAAAGGCTATGTTGAAGTGTACTCAAGATGATAAGGAGAAGGTGCCAGAAAGCAAAGAGGGCGAGAAGCAGGTTATTGAGGTGGAGCTACGTGAGGATGATACTGATGCGGATCTCACTCTTCCGGATTCAGAGACAACTACACATAAAGTGGCTAGTACTTCAGTTGGGAGACCTAAGAGAGTAATCAAGCCACCGGTCAGGTATGGGTTTGAAGACATGGCTTCATATGTTCTTGTTATTAGTAGTAGAGACCCGAGTACTTTTAAGGAGGCTATAAACAATCCGGAAAAGGATAAGTGGGTAACTGCTATGGCGGAGGAGATGGAGTCATTGTACAAGAATGATACATGGGATTTGGTGGAGCTTCCTAAAGGGAAGCGTGCTATTGGTTGCAAGTGGGTTTTCAAGCGCAAGGAAGCAGTATCAGAAAAAAAGGGGGAAAAGTTCAAGGCTCGATTGGTAGCAAATGGGTACTCACAGCGAGAGGGGGTGGATTATAATGAGATTTTTTCGCCTGTTGTGAGACATACTTCCATTCGGATTGTATTGGGTCTTGTAGCGCACTATAATTTGGTGTTGGAGCAGATGGATGTGAAAACTGCGTTTCTACATGGTGAGTTGGATGATCAGATTTTCATGGAGCAACCACATGGGTTCACGGAGCCCGAGCAGGAGCGTTTGGTTTGTAGATTGAAGAAGTCACTTTATGGGCTGAAGCAGTCTCCGAGGCAGTGGTATACGAGGTTTGACTCCTACATGGTATGTATTGGCTACAAGCGTTGTGAGTATGATTGCTGCGTGTATGTGAAGAGCCTTGATGTTGGTTCTTTTATTTTTCTGTTACTGTATGTGGATAATATGCTTATCGCGGGTAGAAGTAAGAACGAGGTCAATCAGTTGAAGGCCTTGTTGAGTACATAATTTGACATGAAGGATTTGGGGGAAGCCAAGAAGATTCTTGGGATGGAGATTCGCCGAGACACGAAATCTAGGAGATTGTGATTGTCTCAAGCCGGCTATGTGGAGAAGGTGTTGGAGAGGTTCAATATGCGGGATGCAAAACCTGTGAAGACACCATTGGCGAGTCATTTTAATTTATCTGCCTCAGATTCCCCGAGTTCGACTGAAGATATTCAGAGTATGTCAAAGGTTCCCTATGTAAGCGCAGTGGGATGTCTCATGTATGCTATGGTTTGCACGAGGCCAGATTTGACGCAAGCTATTAGTGTGGTTAGCAAGTGTATGGCGAATCCGGGTAAACAGCATTGGGAAGCAGTCAAGTGGATTCTCAGATATTTGAAGGGCACTATGGATTATGGCATCATGTTTGGAGGTAAGAGTGAGGAGCTTTCTGTTGTGGGATATGTTGATTCAGACTATGCGGGTGACTTGGATCGGAGGAGGTCGACTACCGGTTATGCGTTTACTCTTGGTGGTGGACCCATATGTTGGAGATCTATGATTCAGTCGATTATTGCATTGTCTACAACGGAAGCGGAGTACATGGCAGCGGTTGAAGCTGCAAAGGAAGCCTTATGGCTTCGGGGTTTGGTCAACGAATTGGGCATTCAGCAAGGTGGAGTGAAGTTGCTTTGTGACAGTCAAAGCGCGATATTTCTAGCGAAGAATCACATTTATCATCAACGGACGAAACACATTGATGTTCGGTTTCACAAGATTCGGGAGTTGATTGATATGGGTGAGGTTGTGTTAGAGAAGGTTCACACTACGGAGAATGCTGCTGATATGTTGACGAAGCCGGTTACCACTGACAAGTTCAAGCACTGTTTGGACTTGTTGCACATTTCTAGCTGTTAGAGATGGGGAGGTTCGATGTCTACACGGGGTGGTTCGGGTATTGGTTCCTTGTATCTTCTGTTGGGTTGGGTGAATGCTCGCCAAGGTAGAGATTGTTTGATGTAATGGCTCGATGTCCTGGCAAAGGGCCCGTGCTATCCGAGGCGGGCGCCTAGAAGTCCGTATGTATGGTCCTTGCGTGGTGGTTTGAGGCGGACGCCTGGGGAATGGTGAAGCGGGCGCCTCATTTGCAGAAGGTGTGGTCGTGGCTTCGGCTTTACAGGCGGGCGCCTGGGTCTCCTTGGGGCGGGCGCCTCAAGGCTGACGGGGGGTTTTGGGCCTGAACGGGTTTCTGTTTTTTGGTCTTGGTTTTGGCTAGGGTTTGTAACATATAAATACAGTTTGTAACCCTATGTAAACAGATGAGATATTGCACATAATAAAACAGAGGCAAGATTCAAAACCCCAATCGATTTCCATCTCTTTTCTTTATTCGATTTCTCAATTGTGTTCTTGGTTATTGTCTATTTGCTTTCGCTGCATTGCACAACAGACCCTAACGGCGTTGGCGCTCAATTCCATAGGCACACAGGCCGAGTCTTCCAGAAACTCGTTGATAAAGGGATCCAAAGGTAGCCTTAGACCCAACTCAAACTGTTTGTAAAAGAAGCCCACCTTTCTCTTGCTACGAAGAATGGCCTCTCGACGAGGCTCGTAGTCAGTAAGATGGAGGTACTCAAGTCTGTAAGTGGATGCTTGGACTTTATACGAGTATCGAAGAGCGTTGATCATTTGGGTCTTAATGTCCTTCCTCCTAGACTGGATCTTAGCTACGGCCCATTGTCCTTCCTCTCCGCCACCGAAGCCTCATTCGTTGCGGCCAGCCCGTACATTGGTGTGGAATGCATCGACTATACGAGGATCCCCGCCACTCGTGCTAGCACCAGGGGTGCCGGATGGGACGACCTCTTGGGTTGGTTGTCGTGGACGACCGTCGTGATCCATATCTACAAAACAGTTAGAAAGAGCAAGGGAATCAGTCCTACACCAATAGAGGACGACCTATCTAAAGATGACCTAGATTCCCCTGAAGCAAAATTCCTAAGTGAATCACGACGGCCCAAGGAGTAATAAGTTTGGATGTGCCTTGGGAGGTCGTTCATGGATTTAAAAGACACAACCCTAAGGTCATCTTCTTCAAAATCACCAAGAACATCATCAGTTGGGAACTCCAAATCCCCATTTTCAAAGTCAAATTTTACCAAAATGGAAGAACACTCACTCAAAGGGATCTCTCTCCAAAGACCTCTAGCACACTTATACACCCTCTGATTAGGCCCAAAACCAAATCGTACCCCTCGCTCAAAGCTGACGGACCTGGGGGCCATTAATCAAGTTTTAAGCCTCCAAAAACCCAGAAAAGTGAAGAGCAGAAGGAGAAATTACCTGTTGAGGGAGAAGATGAAGTTTCCGATGGCAAATCAAAGAAATCCCTTATCCAAGCAGCCACTTGTAAGTGCTCCAATTTGAGCTTGTTAGAATTTTCGTTAGAAAATTAACGAAAGTCATAACAATTACTAACATTCCTAACAATCCTAACTTTTCTAACAAAGTAAGGGTAAAATGGGCATTGTTATTTAAGGCTAAACCTCAAAAAGAATCTCAAAAAGCAAAACAAAAGGAATAAAACCACAAATAGCAATGGCTGGAAACACAAAACTGGCTGTTAATTTGAAATTTCAAAAAGATTATTCCTCTTGTCCAAAGCCTGAAGCTGCATTTAATGAACAGTGCACGCTGCAGGTCCTGTCCGCGCGGATGGGTTTGTAATTTTCAGAGGGCTATAAATTGAGCCCTCCAGTCACAAAAATAAGGAGCCACAACACATTTTGCACCGAACCTCTGGCGAAATATAGAGAGAAAACAGTGAGAATTCACTTGAATTGTCACCATTTTCTCTCCAATCTTTCCCAATTCATACTCATCCACTCACTCTCATATTAAAGCCCTAAACACTCATACATACAAGCCAAACACTCAAGAACACAAGGAAGATTGTTAAACCCTCCTCCTCCTAACCCTAAATCTCATCCATGCATGCATCTTCAAACTACAAAATGTAGTTCCTTCATCTTCTTGCTCTAGATCTAAGAAGATCACCATGGAAGACCATCTCCATGGATGATCTTCTACAAAGATCAAAATTATTTTCAAGTTCTCTTACTTTCTTGCAAAGAAAACTCATTTTCAAAACCCTAAAAACCATTTTCAAGCATAAAATCTCATTTTCAAAGGATAAAAATCCCCTTCCCAAGCAAATGAAATGCTTAGTCCTAATGTACCCCAAGGATGGTTTGGTATAGTTGATTCACCACTAAAATGTCTAGTGATCACTAACCAAAACCTAGGGAAATGGGGACAAGCATGGATGCAAAACCCCCTTTAAAATCATATTCTCCTTCTTGGGAAGTTGCTGTCCAGTAGCAATTTTCCCAGACCTCAGTCCATTGTCTTAATTTTAGGACACAGATGAACTTGGAATTTGGTGTTGACTAAAAAACACTTTTTGTAGCCAACATCCAGAGTTTTCCAGACATATTTTTACTTTATTTTTTGGGTGAGTAAAACTCCTCTTTTAAAATTTTCTTTCAGAGGCTAGTTCATCAGCTTCTGGGAATCCAGATCTCATATCTGAGGTTTCCAGAAGGTTTTGACCCCTCAAATCTTCTCCAAAATGGAAAATTCCTTCGCACAAACCTTATTTAAGGTGTCTAGAACAACTTTCATTCTCTGAGTTTATCCAGATTATGAAGTTTTAAGACCCTTGAATACATTTCAAAATCAAAGGTCCACTGCCTTTTTCATTCTGGCAGAAATGGCTCTCAACTTCAAAAGGTCTTTTGAGTACCAAATCTCAATCCAAAAATCTTCCAAAAATTCATGGGATCAGTTTAAAGTCTTAAAAAGATATCCCAATTTTTACTTTTCTGAGTTTCAAAGTATTTTGGCCAAAACACACACACACACACACACACAAATGATTTTCAGCTTGGAAGACTCGTTTTACGAGGCATTCCGGGTGCACACTAACGTCCTTCCCGGCGTGTAACATGACCTCCGAACCTAAATCTCTGATCTCGGGCTTTTTTCAAAGTTTTGGCCCTCAAAATTAAAATGGCGTGGCGACTCCGTTTTCGTTGATTTTTTCAAACAAAAATGGGAAAATTTTCGGACACAATCACACATCATCACAGTGGCGACTCTGCTGGGGACTAAGCTTTTTTTAAAAAAAAAAATGGTATTTGGTATATTGGTGGAAACCACTAAATTTCCCGTTATCGCCTCCTAACACGAGTCGGGGATAAATTGTGGTCTAACAATCCCACGTACCGGTATCACCGTTTTCAAAAAAAAAAAAGCTTTTGAGGGTCAAGCTTCCGTCCCGGCTTTGAAAATCATTTTTGTGTGTGTGTTGATTTTTGCACAGTTTTCATGTTGTTTTGGCCGCCTCGGAGAAAGTCAAAATTTTGACTGTCGGAATAATGTCCCTAACTGTCGGAATTTTCGTGCTTATGTGCTCATTAAAAATTTCAAAAAAAAAAATTCAAAAAAAAAGATTTTCAAAAAAAAAGAAGAAGAAGAAAATTCTCAAAAAAAAAAATCATGCATCATATTTTTAAGACACATAAAAAAAATCTCTATTTTACTCAGAAAAAGAATATAGACTGCTTGCACACTACGCGCACGTGACCGTACACTGCACACTACGTCCCTAACCCGGGGAAATCCTTGTCGCGGTCCGTTTGGTCTTATTACGCCTCTCGGATGAGCACAGGACTACCCAAACATCCCATGGAGCCTCGTGTCGACCATGCACTTGTCCGTGACACACTTTGTCCGAGACCCGGTTGGTTTTTAGTCTGGTCTGTGTCATGCCCTGTCCGTGTATAGACCTTTCCTTTCAAGCCTTTGTCGGCATATCGACTCAATATCTTTCGGGGACCACTGTCGGTCGAAGTTACGCCGGTTTTCCGCCGCGAGACTTTGACCAAGATATTGACCGGCGCCTTGACTTCGGCTCGGCGGCACAAATTATACAACGACTCCCGGCATTGACACCGAGTCATCAAGGATTAATGAATATTCCATGCCTAATTACGGCCTAGCTGACGACAAGTCAAGATCAATTGTGGACGCTTATCAGTCCAAATCATGCCGACTTTTCGTCGAGCCCTCGGACATGATCTTGACTTTCGACGTCAACTTTGTCCGTAATTTACATCGAATGCTCGTTAAGACTCGATTACCCGCCAGACTTTTAGGATCGTTTTTCTTTCGATCGGTGGGACCCGCTTGCCCTATAGGACCCTCGCCGGCTCCATCCGCACTGGGAGGTCGAAATACAGGTGGAATACGAGGGGCTTATAGACGTAGTGACGGGGCCCACTGATCCAGGATCCAGAGTAGTTTGCGAAAAAGAAGAGCAATCTTTTTCAACCGATTAGGTTAATAAAGCATGTTTTAAGTAAACGTGAACAAATAATCGCATGTTGCATGAGCCAAAAGCCCCAAACACCTACCCTCCTTCCATTCCCAGACATCTGAACCTTCGTGTCCTTTCCCCATGACTCCTCACAAAGCTTGGTTTCGGGCACGGGTCACCGTTTGATCGGTTGGGAAGAGTCAAGCGCATCGTCGGCTTCACCGTTTGTTCCGACTCCGGGTTTCAGAATGTACGCATCGGCCGGTAATGATGGGGATAACGTCACTCCGCCTCCGGGACCCCTCGGACAGAGCAACGGTGGAATCGGTTAGCGAGAACGAGATGAGGTTACGGCAGGAAGCACGGCTAAACGGCCTTATGGAGGCTATTAAGAGTCGCGGTGCGGCCGCCGGCCTCAATCCGGATGGCACCTTCACGGAAGTGGAAGAAGACGAGGATGCCAACCCCACTCTCGGTCGCCCGATTACACCAGGATGCCGCCACCCACCTCCTATGGTGCCGCTATCGAGAACCCATGCTCCTCGATTTTCGGGTCGGCCCGGCTCCCAACCACGGACCACCGGATCCGTGCGGCAGACGGCACAAATCGGTGGGGGCAAAATCAGTACGGAATGTCTTCTCATGGTTGGGGCTATCTCGGAATGCCACAGCTAATCGGGATCCCGCCTCGGTTCGAACCGATCAATCCAGGACCCTCACAGCCAACGGCCGCGGTTGGAATGCCGCCACAACTTGGTTCTGGGCCACGCCGAGGAGCCTCCTCGAGCAGTACTAGTTCACCGCTCCTCACACAAATCCATTCCTCACTCGAGACTTCTATGGGTTACCGAGCCTCCATCCGGTGTCATCCGAATCACCGGGACCGCAGTACCCCCGGGTTACACACCTTCACCACGGGCGGCCATGCAATTCAACAATCCGGACGGCGGCCCGCACTCAAGCCTACTTACGGGCCCCACTCTGGAAATCCAAGTTATCCGGCTACATCGGGGTTGCCTCCACCTACTTTGCCGGTTGAAAATCAACGGCAAGCCGCAAGGTTCTACCCTTTTGCTCGGGCTCCTACTCATGCTCCCCGAGGTAACTCGGCCCGGGACGGGTTTTCACCTACGTCCCCGGATCGGCCGTTCCCTCCACCCGGTCTGCCTCCAGTGGTAGCTCCTCTCTCTAGCTCGGCCACTAGCTTGAATGCCATGGTTCCACCACAAGACCCTCATCGGCCTGGTTCATGGAACAACACAAGGAAATGAAAGCGCATCGCCGAACCGATCGCCAAGAAGTCGCCTTCCGGCCTCTGAACCCGGACTCCATTGTTCCTCTGCCCCACAAATTCGTGATGCCTAATCTGGATCTCTTTGATGGGACCGCATGTCGAAAACCCATTTGGACACATATACCTTGGCGATGAAAGCCAAAGGATGTACCAATCAGCAGTTGGCTGACTATTTCAGTCTATCCTTGAAGTCCAGTGCCTTAAAGTGGTTCTTCCGTTTGAAACCTGAAGCCAGGGCTACATGGGACCAAATTACCAATGCCTTCACAGAGAAATATAAGGCCAACTTGGAATGGGAAACAAATAGGGTTGACCTACAAACGACAGTGCAGCGTCCTGATGAGAATGTTGGGGACTTTTACAAGCGATGGAATCTGAAACTCAGTGAAATAGCCATCCCTCCTTCCGAAGAGGAACAATTGGACATCTTCCAGTCATGCTTGAAACCACATCTGAGAGCTGATAAGTGACTATTATATAGTCATTTATCCTTATTTTTATATACTTTTTATTGCATAAATCATCATTTCTCATTTCATTTCATATACTTTTTAGTTCCTTTTCCTTATTTTCTAGATTTTACGCTTTTGGTATTTTTCTTGCTTTTTAAGACAGGTTTTAGGTTCATTTTTATCAAAAGGATACTTGGACACTTCAAGGCAAAAGACTTGGGAGAGCACCAACCAAATCAAGCACACAAAGTTAAAATTCAGACAGAGCGGCCGTGCAGCAAAGATGGAGCGGCCGTGCACTTGGCCTTTTTCAGGCCATTTTTGGCCCTAAATTATAGAGTGGCCGTGTCTTGAAGAGGGAGCGCCCGTGTCATCTTATGGAGCGGCCGTGCAGCTTATATAGGAGCGGCCGTGCGAAGTGTCAAGACTTAAATTCAAATCTGGCGCCAAGGGTCACACGGCCGTGCAACTTCCGTGACGCGGCCGTGCAAAACGCGACTGCAGACGTAAAGGCACCTTTTGGTTGCACCCGATTGAAGAGTTCCCTCCTTTTTTATAAATAGGACCCTAGTGATCAGTCTTAAACACGAATTATTAGAGAGAAACTACTGATATTAGATAGATAGAAAACACAAATACTTGTGTTAACAATTTCTAAGGAGATTTGAAGATCAAGTCATTATTTTGTTCTTGAAGTCACTTTGGAAGAAGAGCAATAAAAGTGAAGCATTATTTCCAGCATTTGTTCATCATAAGTCTTTCTTACTCAATCTCTTATTTTAATTGCTTATATATTATAAATGGCTTGTGAGTAATCCCCCATATTCTTGGGGTTGGAAACTCAAAAGCATGCTTATTCATCATCTAAAAATAATTAGTCTTGTCTTCTTTCTTCATCTAAAACAATCTCTTTATATTATTCTCTAAATGCCTTACTTATTGGCGATATCCAATTTGTATGATTCAGTCAATTGAGAGAAGTACCTAGCGGAGAATCTCAATTGACGGAACCATATAAAGAAACTAGGTTTATTGATCACGAGAGTAGTTCAATGGCCTAGGGATGTTCCTTTAATGGAAAGTATGTTGACTTCCGTCCTTAATGGATTCTTACTAATTATGGTCAGCTAGAGATAAGCCGAAATGCCCGTTTGTGACAGGGCGGGGGCAAACATAAACGGATTTCTCAAACAGTTAGGACATAATTAGTGAAGAATACAAACGCTATTGTCCTAGCCCGAAATAGCGTAGGCCTAACATACCATCCTTGCTTTTTATGAAAATCTTTTATTTCTAAGACAATGACAATTTGATGAATAAGAATATGTGTATGATTTCCAATCCCAAGAATGCTTCGTTTTATAAGATTTAAATTAAAAGTATTTTTTGTTTATGATCTCTCTATTATTCTAAAAACAAATTTTATCTACCCCCAATCCTTTCTATATTTTCTAAAAGACAAAAATATCCCTTAAGTAAACCCTGTCTCTGTGGGATCGACTCGTACTTGCACCCGCTATATTACAATAGCCCGTGCGCTTGCGGATATAAAATAAACCGTTAGGTTTCGACTCTAACAAGTTTTTGGCGCCGTTGCCGGGGACAACGGTTTACTTTTTTATTTTTGTCTTTACTACAAAATTTTTTAGTTTTTATTTTATTTTTGATATTTTGCTTTCTCGTCCTATAATCTGTTACGTTTAATTTTTCTTCAAGTGTTTTTTTTATAGTTTATGAAACGGTCTCGGACATACGTTGACAACTTTGATCCGGAACCCGAAAGAAGCTTTCACGAGAGATTAAGCAAGATTTAGAGAAACTTTGAAGAAACATATGGACGGAGAACAGCAAACACCCGCTAGGACCCTACGGGACTTCGTAAATCCAAGTACCCCGGGAACTAGATCCCCTATTGTTGTGCCGAATTCCGAAGCGGCACAATTTGAGATAAAGCCGCGACTTTTGCTTATGGTTATGAATAACCAATATAGCGGCACTGCTTTCGAAGATCCTCATCTCCACATCCAAACATTCTTGGAATACTGTGATACCACACGTATTCAAAATGTTACCCCGGAAGCAATTCGGATGCGCCTTTTTCCTTTCTCTCTAAAGGATAAGGCGAAACAGTGGTTAATTTCAGTCCCACCCAACTCTTTTACAACTTGGGACCAAATTCAAGAAGCATTCCTTGGACGTTTCTTCCCTCCGAGCAAGACCGCTCAAATTCGGACGAAGATTACAAATTTTAGCCAAACAGGAAGCGAATCACTGTATGACGCTTGGGAGCGATTCAAAGAGCTCCTAAGGATGTGCCCTCACCACGGGATTGAAAAGTGGTTAATTGTGCACACTTTCTATAATGGTCTCACATATAGAACAAGGGAGACAATTGATGCCGCCGCAGGAGGTGCACTAATGAATAAGACGGTGGATCAAGCATACGACTTGATAGAAAACGTAGCCCTGAATCACTATCAATGGTTCAATGAGAGGGAACAACCGCAGGGGATTCCAGGTAAGTACAATATTGATGTCATTACTACCTTATCTTCTAAAGTTGATATGCTTCTTAAAAAGTTTGAAAACTTTAATGTAAATCCCGTGGCCAACATTAATGTTGTTTGTGAACTATATGGGTCAAACTCACATAGTACAGAATGTTGTGAATTGCTTGACACTACTTCTAGTGATCAAGTAAACTTTGTTAATTCTTATGGGGAAAAGGGTGGTATGTATTCAAACACATACAATCCCGAGTGGAGAAATCACCCAAATTTTTCCTATAAGAATAACAATATTTTAAACCCACAACCTTCTACACAACCATCGGGATTCACACAAAAGAATTTCAATGGCAATTCTAGTGTTTTCCCTCCCCCTAAATCTAAATTGGATCTTATTATGGATTTTATGATCGAAAGCAAAAACGAACAAGAGAAGACCAATAATGAGTTAAGGGAATCCATTAAGTCGTTGAATGCTAGGTTTGATAATTTAGCCGCCCACAATAGAATGCTTGGAAATCAACAAGCTCAACAAGCCGGCACCTCGCATAGACCACAAGGGAGTTTTCCCGGTCAATCGCAAAGGCCCGATGAGCATGTTAGTGCGGTAGAAACTAGGAGTGGAAAAGAAATTGTAGATCCCCTTCCTAAGAAAAATATCAACCCGAGTAAGGAGAACATTAGTCCAACCCCACCGCTGGTTGAGACTAATGAAGATGTTGAAAATGGGACAGAATCCCCTAAGATTTCTAGAAATTTTGACCCTCCAATACCATACCCCCAAAGGTTGGTAAGAGCCAAACTTGACAAACAATTTGCAAAATTTTTAGAAGTCTTAAAATCTATTTATATCAACATACCTTTTACCGATGCCCTTCAACAGATGCCATCTTATGCTAAGTTCTTAAAGGATATTCTTGCAAATAAAAGAAAACTTGAGGAGCATGAGACTGTCGCTTTAACAGAAGAAGCAAGTGCCATTTTACAAAGAGAACATCCTCCTAAATTAAAAGATCCCGGCACTTTCTCTATTCCTTGCAAAATAGGTAAATATAATGTTGATAATGCTTTGTTAGATCTTGGGGCAAGTGTGAGCCTCATTCCGTTTTCGATAGGTAAGAAACTAGGTGTTGGGGAAATGAAACCCACCACTATTTCTCTCCAACTAGCGGATCGCTCCATTAAATACCCGATGGGTATTATGGAAGACGTCCCTTGTCAAATTGGGAAATTGATCATCCCGGTTGACTTTGTAGTTCTTGAGATGGAGGAAGATCACCAAATTCCAATCATTCTAGGGAGACCTTTTCTTGCCACCGCTGGTGCAATAATAGATGTAAAAAATGGCACTCTTTCTTTAAACATTGGAAATAAGAAAGTCGAATTTAAAGACTTAAATCTCAAGAAATCGTGCCATGAAGTTAACCCTCCTAAGAATGATAACAAAAAGAGTGAAAACTCGCAATCCAAGGACTCAAAAATATTAATTAAAAAGCCCTTAGATCATAGTGGTGAAAAAAATGTGCACCCTAAAAAGCATAATAAGGTTCAAAAATCAAAAGGTAGGGGACCCAAGAAGAAAAGCAAACCGGGATGTCATATGTGCATCAATCATAAGAGCTCAATCACGCCAAATGGGAAGGAATGGCGAGTTGTTAAGGATAAGAGACCATTACAATACCACTCACCGTCCATTGTCACTGATAGAAAGGGGTCGAGCTTATGACCTTAAACAAGCATCATCGGAATAGTAAACCGATGGATTATATTACTGTTTATCATAATTTTGTTTACCACCACATGCTTATCTCTTTACTCTTTGTCCTTGAAACATTGAGGACAATGTTCACTTCAAGTGTGGGGGGGTATTTATCTATTTGCTTTCTAGTTTTAATTTACTTGCTTTCTAGTGTAATTTTTTTCTTTTTAACTTAGTTGCATTTTCATTTATGCATGTATAATAGTATATAAAAAAATATATAAAAATTCCTATGATGATCCATATCATTATTTCTTATGCTTGCCAATTGTCCTAGAATAATGCCTATTTATCTTTCTTCTCATATTTTCTATACACTTAGAAATCTATAAAAATGAAAAGTATAAGGGATCTTTTTAGGAAATAATTGAAAGCCTCATAAGTTGGTATAGCACAATATAGAATCTCATCAAGGAAAATGCATTTGATTAGAAAGGAATTCTTTTATGCTTGGTTATTTATGCAAATTTTGAATATATTCCTTTAAGATTGTACATCTTTTATCTTTATTAGATATTTATTTCCTTTTTAGAAGCACCTTTTTGTTTGCATCCCTTGAATCACACCCTTTCATAAATTCCATCCTTCCATTTTTCAAATCAAGTCAAAGTAAAACACTTTTATCTTATTTATAAAAGAGTGACAATTGTCACCAAGCCTTAAAAGCAAAAAGAAACCTATTATCTCCTAAGTAACTCGGGACACGGCGTTCGCTGCGACGATGCTTCCTTGCCAAAACGGAAATAATATCCAAAAGTATTCTTGATCTAAGTATTAGGAACATGGGGCTCGCGACCACAATGTCTCCTACTTGAAAGGATCAAGAATAACTTAGGTCTTTTGCAAAAATATAACACGTACAAAAATAAGATAAATTTGTTTGACTTTGACGAGATTTTTCCACTACCATCACCCATTCTTCACCCTTGTGATTCAAGAATGTAATACAATTCTTCGGAACTTCTAAATTGTGAATAAAATGTCTATACCTTCTCTTGTACATCTTAAAGAAATAAAATTCATCTTTTCTAAAAAAATCACTCTAAAAAGTGATAGCTTTTCCTACCAAGAAGATTCTTCCTTCTAGCATGCTTTACTTGGTCAAAATTCTATATATGCTATACTAGGTTATTGTCTTGCATTTTATCTCTTTAAAATATCCCTAAAATATTTCTTCCTAAAATAAATTTTTAAAGGTATTCAAAATATGATTAGATAGATAAAAGGCATTATCTACAAGGCATTCAAGGGCTTGCTACTTTATTTCTGAGGGATCAATCATATTTTTTTCCCTCTCCATATTTCATTCTAAGTTTGCTTGGGGACAAGCAAAGGGTTAAGTGTGGGGGAGTTTGATAAGTGACTATTATATAGTCATTTATCCTTATTTTTATATACTTTTTATTGCATAAATCATCATTTCTCATTTCATTTCATATACTTTTTAGTTCCTTTTCCTTATTTTCTAGATTTTACGCTTTTGGTATTTTTCTTGCTTTTTAAGACAGGTTTTAGATTCATTTTTATCAAAAGGATACTTGGACACTTCAAGGCAAAAGACTTGGGAGAGCACCAACCAAATCAAGCACACAAAGTTAAAATTCAGACAGAGCGGCCGGCAAAGAAAGATGGAGCGGCCGTGCACTTGGCCTTTTCGTGCCATTTTGGCCCTAAATTATAGAGTGGCCGTGTCTTGAAGAGGGAGCGCCCGTGTCATCTTATGGAGCGGCCGTGCAGCTTATATAGGAGCGGCCGTGCGAAGTGTCAAGACTTAAATTCAAATCTGGCGCCAAGGGTCACACGGCCGTGCAACTTCCTTGACGCGGCCGTGCAAAACGCGACTGCAGACGTAAAGGCACCTTTTGGTTGCACCCGATTGAAGAGTTCCCTCCTTTTTTATAAATAGGACCCTAGTGATCAGTCTTAAACACGAATTATTAGAGAGAAACTACTGATATTAGATAGATAGAAAACACAAATACTTGTGTTAACAATTTCTAAGGAGATTTGAAGATCAAGTCATTATTTTGTTCTTGAAGTCACTTTGGAAGAAGAGCAATAAAAGTGAAGCATTATTTCCAGCATTTGTTCATCATAAGTCTTTCTTACTCAATCTCTTATTTTAATTGCTTATATATTATAAATGGCTTGTGAGTAATCCCCCATATTCTTGGGGTTGGAAACTCAAAAGCATGCTTATTCATCATCTAAAAATAATTAGTCTTGTCTTCTTTCTTCATCTAAAACAATCTCTTTATATTATTCTCTAAATGCCTTACTTATTGGCGATATCCAATTTGTATGATTCAGTCAATTGAGAGAAGTACCTAGCGGAGAATCTCAATTGACGGAACCATATAAAGAAACTAGGTTTATTGATCACGAGAGTAGTTCAATGGCCTAGGGATGTTCCTTTAATGGAAAGTATGTTGACTTCCGTCCTTAATGGATTCTTACTAATTATGGTCAGCTAGAGATAAGCCGGAATGCCCGTTTGTGACAGGGCGGGGGCAAACATAAACGGATTTCTCAAACAGTTAGGACATAATTAGTGAAAAATACAAACGCTATTGTCCTAGCCCGAAATAGCGTAGGCCTAACATACCATCCTTGCTTTTTATGAAAATCTTTTATTTCTAAGACAATGACAATTTGATGAATAAGAATATGTGTATGATTTCCAATCCCAAGAATGCTTCGTTTTATAAGATTTAAATTAAAAGTATTTTTTGTTTATGATCTCTCTATTATTCTAAAAACAAATTTTATCTACCCCCCAATCCTTTCTATATTTTCTAAAAGACAAAAATATCCCTTAAGTAAACCCTGTCTCTGTGGGATCGACTCGTACTTGCACCCGCTATATTACAATAGCCCGTGCGCTTGCGGATATAAAATAAACCGTTAGGTTTCGACTCTAACAAGAGCCTCCCTCAGTCACTTCCCATACTCAGACTTACGGGCCATGGTTAACTCTGCAGCTAAGTTTGAAAAGGCCTACAATCGAACCGGCCCGCACTCCGCCACGATATCGGGCCCCTCCTGCAAACACTGCCTGCTCCCGCTAAAGGCAAAGAGATGATTAACTATGCGGGACAGGAATGTAATAACACGACTCCTTTTGCTCCCAGAAACCAGAGCCGGCACCGCGGGTCATAAATCTCGAAAACTTTGGAATGCCCCTGAATGACATCTTTAGGGACTGGTGAAAGAAGGCTTGTGCGGCCTTTGGAGAATTTCCAACCCAGAAATCCGAATGCTCCCGTGGATACTACAAAGTATTGTGCTTTTCGTCAAGCTCACGGACATCCGACCGACAACCGCTTTACTCAAAAAAGGCAATCCAGGGCTAATAGAGCAAGAAAAGTTGGAAGGCCACGAAGGGCCTAACACAGTCAAGAATCCTCTGCCAAGGAACCATAATCAGGTGAATATGATTGAATGCGGAGAATCTTCGCATGCCCGTAAAGATGCCGATGAAAGTCCCCAAATACCCGTGGCCAACCTCGTCGAGGATCCCGAATTCGGATTCCCCTCGGCCTTGAGGATATCGAACGAATCAACCCATCTTGGTCTCATGTCGTAGACTCCTTGCAAGAATACGAGGCCCGCTATTTCTGATGAAGGGAAGGCCGATACCGAAGAACTGGGTCTGTTCCGTTCAAAATATGAGAGGACCATTTACACAAGATGGTTAGAACAATCGAGAAGAATCGAACAAGAAAGCTTCTGCGGGCGCCGTCTTGGGGCTTATCAAAGCAAAGAGGCCGAAGAGCATCCGGAGCTAGTACACTTCTGCAAATTGGCTCGGGAGAGCCCGAATATGATCCCGAGAACAATAAGAATCGGAAGAGGAGGATTCCTTCTATATCCTACATGGTGTCAAATACGTGCCACCCCCTCTCACTATTCCCCCCGCAATTTCGGGAGGAGAAGCCGAGTCACAATTGCCACTTCCGGAATGGGAACATATGACAATTTCTGCGGCCGCACGCATCCATATTCCCCTACTGTTTGATCGGCTGTTCCCTCTCCGCCGAAATCTCGGTAGTATGGGAAGATGATTCCGATGACGGCGGCGGATTTACGATGATGATGACGAGAGTGAAGAGTCAACCGAGGCCCCGATCCGGAAACAATCTGGAACAATCATGCCGTAAATGAGCCCACGGGAGCCGGGCATAATGGTTGGTTGTCGCCAGTGACGATGAAGGACCACCGAAAAATGCAAGTCAAATGCCAGTAGGGATTGACCCCCAAGAACTGCACCTCGTAAGATGCACATGCGGTCGCGTGTCCAGGATACTTCGAGGATGAGGGACAAAGAAAGCCCGCGCCCGCATCCGTACATATCCGAAATCCTAGAACACAACGTTCCTTATAAGAACCTCGACCGGTGAATGGAAAGGGTTTATTGAAGCACCGGGTCGAGAATGGAGGGTTTCAGCCACCGGAAGATGAAGAATTCGTAAACGTCATCGGATCTTTTTCTTCTTTCCCAAGAACGGATGGCATAACAACCGTAAGGGTCACAACCGTGCCGCTCGAGCACGGCCGAGTGCCTCGCAATCACCGAAAAGGTTATCGATCTCGAACGTCTCCCAGTGGCCTTCATACCTATGAATCCACATGACGCCTTCCTAATTGCTCCAGTGCCCGACAATGGACCCCGGTGCTCCTTATTTGGACACGCATCTGTCGAGCCGCTACCTCAAACTCCGAAGGGGAACACCGCCTATCCTTCACTTGTGGCTGCCCTACTTGCAAGATTGAAAGAAAAAGGATATACGATGAGATGGAGGCCGATAGCCATAACTCTGGGCCATCCAAGGGATGAGATCGAAAGCCGCCGAGTCCCGACAATAGCGACTCTTGTTGCATGATAACTATGAGCAAGGCCGGCCATGAGAGTGAATCGGAGGACGCCCTAGCTCGTGGGCCATCCAAGGGGCAACAACACAACCCCGCACTCAAAGGCCTGTGACTTGGGAAGCGCTTATAAGGGCCGCCCAGAAGGAGCCGCATGCAGCTCGGCCCTCACCGTTGCTAAATTCCGTCGTAACCAATGGCCAATAGCCAAAAGGGCTCCCCATTGACCCTAGCGGCATTGAAGAAATCCGGTCAAGAGACGACGGATGAGGAAGTTAATCTGTTGACCCGATCTCGCGTATCTTCCAAGGAAATCCCAAGGCGATAAGAAGGCCACGCATCAAGCACCGAAAGAAGATCGCCGCCCCTATGCTAAGACAAATGAAATTCCGCATCCCGAAAAAGAGGATCCCGTGCTCACCCAAATAAGCAAACACAGGCCAACATTTCCTCTCGGTCCCTACTCACCTCGTCCTATCCCCATAAGCCGAAGCCGGAAGAAAGCCTGGCTCGCACTCTCGTGCCTATTGATGCTACTCCCGATGATGTGGTACAGCTGATTGGAAACATCCACTACGGGAACATAATCACTTTCACAGATCTCGACCTCCCTCAATTTGGGGCTGATCATAACGAGCCTCTCTTTATCACAGTCCAGCTGGATGAACGACGCCTCCCTCGGGTCCTGGTTGATAATGGGTCCGGAATGAACATTCTTCCTGCAAAGATCATGAGCTTGCTTGATATCAAGACTACAGACTTGAAGCCTTCCTCCCTCACAGTCAAAGCTTACGACTCAACATCCCGAGCAAATTCCTCGAGTCGCCACTTTAGACCTCTGGTTCGGACAGAAATTGATACCTGTAGAATTCCAGGTTATCGACATCCCGATTACTTTCAATGCCCTGCTGGGAAGACCTTGGCTCCATCAAGTCAAAGGGGTCGCCTTAAGCCTCCACCAGTGTGTGAAATTCGTCTCGAATGGGGATCTGACGACCATTTATGGGGATTTAGTCACTTTAGAGGGCACAGATACGGGCGGAATACCTATTCTGGAAATCAAACATGACGAGGAAGGTCACATGCTAACGGGCTTCACGGTCGAGCCTCCCAAGGCCCAAGTGTGCAACATAGATCTGACGGTCACTCGGGATAAAATCCCACCGGTCTTGAAAATGATGAGAAAAATGAGCTATCTACCTGGCCTCGGTCTAGGAAAGCACCAACAAGGAACTCACAAACTCATCGAGGTGAAAGGACAGAATACTCGCCACGACCTGGGATATGAGGCCTCCCCAGTGGACACTGCAAAGGGAAAAAGATTTGAAGCCGCCACAGAAAGGTCCCGCCGACAACCCTAAATCTCTCCCCTTCGGTCCTAATTTGGCCGACTACTTTGTAAAGGGTCCCACACAACCAGGAAACATCACAGAGCCCACTCCTACGGCAGGATGGCTAAAGCTACAGGATAGCCTCAACAAGTTCCGAGGAACCAAGGCTAACCCCGTCCGTAGAATGTTCCTGGAACTACCCAAGATACACGGAGCTACCACCGCCATGAAGAGTGAGTATACCTTCGTAGGCGTGCCCGACCCGGTGGAACAGCTCGAGAAGCTCACAACCACTATTCCTACGCCAGAAGATCCGAAACCCGAATTGAACCGACAGTGCCAAAAGCTAAGGCCACGGAATTTCCCTCGATGATTGGGATGGTCTCGTTATGCAGCAATTGTTCGAAGAAGAAGTCCAGGTGCCGGACCGATTGATCTCGGCTCGGTCCAAGAGATCATAGCAGCAATTGAGAAAGGAAAACAAAACAAAGACAGTTCCCGAGTCATGAGGCCACCAACAGCGATGCCGCTAAAGAATTGGGAAAACCTCTCAGGCCCGTCCGCGACCAAGGAGGAAATGATCACCAAGCTTGGATTGGTCCCCCGTCCCTTTGTGTCAATCTAGGACAAGTCCCCCCAGCCTCTCTTTGTTAAGATCGAGTCTCTAGGGTCGTCCGACGGCCTTACGCCCGAAGACTACGAGTCTGTAGCAAGCGCTGTATTCCCTTTCGTTTTCAATGAAATGACGAATCTTCCCGAGTATCCCTTGATTGCCACTTTAACTAATGACGAATAAAAAAAAACACTTAATAATAACTCATTAGATAAAGAAGCAGACACATTAAACAAAAAAAAATCAAACAACAAAAAAAAATCTTTAAGCAGGTTGTCCGGAAAGAGGAAAATCGAGCCCAAGCTGCCGAAGAGATTTTGACGAGTGTGAATTTGGGAACTGCGGAAGAGCCTAAAGAGACGCAGATTGGTGATTTCTTCGAAGGAATCGGAAAGGATGCTCTGCAAAGTCCTACAAAATCACTCAATTCAAGGAAATTTGCCCTCTTCATCAAAGAAAACATCATGTGCAGATACGGGTTGCCCGCCGAAATCATCTCAGATAATGGATCCCACTTCGAAGGGGAATGTGAAAAACTGCTGGCGGAATTCCGAATAACCCGTCACAAGTCATCTCCCTACAGGCCCCAAACCAACGGAGCCGTCGAGGCAGCAAACAAGACTCTGGAAAATATCATCCGGAAAATGGCTGTCCAAGGCAGAGATTGGCCCGAGAAGTTACACCTGCACTCGGGGCTCTGAACATCGGTCGAGACGGCAACTGGGGAAACACCTTTTGCCCTCACATACGGAATGGAAGCCGTACTCCCAATCGAGCTGGAAATACCCTCGCTCCGTATACTGTTGGAAAGCCAGATCAACGAGGTCGAATGGCTCCAGAGTCGCCATGACGAATTGGCCCTACTAGACGAACGCCGACTGAAGGCCATGGAACACATCCGGGCCTACCAAGGAAGAATGGCTAGAGCCTTCGACAAGAAAGTAAAGCATCGGGAGATCCGAGAAGGTGATCTCGTTCTAAAAGAAAAGCCCCCAGTCCGTATCAACCCCCTCGGCAAATGGGAGCCTGTCTGGGTCGGGCCATATGTCGTCCAGAAGATCTTCTCCGGAGGAGCCATGCAACTTGCAGACCTCGACGGGAATCCCTTTGTACACCCAGTGAATGGTGACAAGCTGCGCAGATACTACGCGTAAAACAAAAAAAAGAAAAGAAGGAAAAGTGCTAAAAGAGTAATACCCAACTAGGTTGAAAACCCGAGAAGGGCGGCCTAGGTAAAAAACAGGGTTGCACCAAAAAAAAAAAACAAAAAAAAAAAAAAAACAAAAAAAAACAAAAAAAAACAAAACAAAAAAAACAAAAAAAAAACAAAAATAGAAGAAAAACAAAAAAAAAGAGTGCTAAAAGAGTAATACCCAACTAGGTTGAAAACCCGAAAAGGGCGGCCTAGGTAAAAAACAGGGTTGCACAAAAAAAAACAACAAAAATAAACAACAAAAAAAAAAATCAGGTTGAACTACGAAGACCTGAGCTCCTCAATATGAGGGGAACGTAGGCAGACTGAAACGGTTCGGTCTAAAGCACAAATAAAAGTCATACTTTGGCATCAATACAATTGATCAGACCATGAAAGCGTCTCGAAAAACTCTAAAGCAATTCAAATATTCATTACAAATTAAAAGCTCTTTGATGAGTCTAAGCCCGATTCATTCCTACAACCGGCAACCTCGCTAAAAAGAAACTAAGATACATAATCAAACTAATGTGTCGCCATGACAAGAAAGTGGATACTCGGAAACCTCGTAGTCACTCCAAGCCACTCGTGCGGCCTCTCCCCTCTTCTTCCCCTTCGAGTCTTCTTTTTCTGAACAGAAAATGTCGGTGTTCCTCCTACCAAGCTCTGGTATAGGGACAGGTCTATCAAACCAGCCTCTGCCGGGGCCTTAGTAGCCCTAGCGTCATCCCTCATCTCCCGTAACCTAGCCGGTAGCATAGGAGCCCTCCTCTCCTGTCTCTTGACGTAAGCCTCATAGTCGGTCACAGCGTCTCCGCTCCTATCATGAGGGTTGGTCCTCGCCTCGGCCCTCCTCCTCTCGAAACGGTCGGGTCCTCCGCACCCACAATGGCCTCACGCCGTCTCAAAATAGCCACCTGAGTCTCTCCCGAGATGCCTCTCATACCAATCCAGTACCAAGTGGTCAGAACACCGGTCTCGGACGCTGAGGATAACCCGAGGAGGAAAGGCATCATACCTCCACGCTCGGGAAAGAAATGGAAACACCGAGGAATCATCCATGGAAACAGGAGCCACCACCCCGTGGCTATATCATCAAAGCCCTCCAAAGGAACCCGCTCCAAGCCAAACCTGTCTCGGGACTAAAGCCGGAATATAGAAGCTAGACTGAGAAAGCCCCGGAAGCATGACCACATGAGACCCGTCCTGAAGCACTCTGCGAGTCTCCACCCGCCAACAAGGCACTGACCATCTGATATCCTCTGTCTGGAGACCAGCCATCCAACGCTCCCATGAGCCCTGATCATCGAAATCTACATCAACACCTCTCCTGGCAAAAGTCCAAGGCCTGATCATATCAGAGGTTTCCCGAAGAACCCCCAAACGCTCCATCAGCCACAGGGTCAAGAGGAACGGGCTGCCGCCTCGCGCAAGATATACCGTCTTCCGTAGCCGCCTATCAAGAGCATGAAAAGTCTCTCCCAAAATCAAAGGAACGACATCTCTCGCCTGTGCGACAGTGAACGACAACATCTAGCAGAGATCGATGACAGATCCCAAAGGAATAGACCATGAACAGGGTGCCAAACATGCAAAGTGCAAAGGCATCCCAATAGGCATCATCCAAGCCTAGGCCCCTAAACCTATCGGGAAGACCGGAAATATCGAAATGATCGGGACCACGAATCATACCTTGCGCTTCCTCCGGGGAAAGATGAAGGAGGACGCACAATCTGTCAACAAAAGAAGCCCCTCCGGGCAAGGGAACCGCTATCTCTTCCACCTCCGGACCTCCAAGCAAGGCTCAAAATTCTTCGACAGTCGGAACAATCTCGTTGAAGGAAAGGCAAAAGACATGCCTTCTAGTATCCCAAAATGATGAAGAAGCTCTCAAGAGGTCGTAGTCCGGAACCAATTCCTTGAGAGACCATAAGCACCTCACCTTGTACCTTTCTTTAAAGAAGGACCTCCTCTCATGCATAATCTGTGACGACCCCGATAATAGACACTAATTAATTACTCGTTAAGCACGTGGGGTTCGGGTGGAAGTATTTTATTTTGGTGCATTATATGATTTTATTTGACTTCTTGTGATTAATTGTATGTTTGCTTGAAGTTAGTAAGTTAGAATGGGTATTAACTAACTTATGTGGAAATGGGATGAAAATGAATTAAAAATAATGTTTTAGGGTCTAAATGGAATAAACTCTAAAGTGGATAATGATTTTATAATATTTATAATTTTAATAAAATCTTAATTGTAGTGATATGCTTAATTACCAAGTTAATAAGTAAGAGTGAGGTTAATTTGGGTTATTATTAAGTGAGGGGCTTTTTGGTAATTTGGTGTTAATATCCATGGAATATATGTGAGGAAACCTCATTTGAGAGGTTTTCCATCAGCCTCTTCTTCCTTAGTCATCCATGAGAGAAAACCCAAAACCCTAACCCTCTTCTTCCAAAAATTCTCTAGACTTCAATACTTCTCTATTTTCAAAACAAAGGACGGATTCTTGATCGTAGGAGCAAGGAGATCATTTGAAGCTACTCAATAAATTATTTTAATTTTCATCATTCAAGTAAGTTATTATGTATTTTCTTCAAACCTTTGTTAAATCATTGATATGGTTATTATGGATGTTGGTGAACATGTTTTATAAAAAGGAAACACTTTGGAAGTGGAAATAATGGGTTTTGAAGTTGGGTAAGCTGAATTTTATGAAATGGGTTTTGAAATAGCAAGTAAATGGGTTGATATACATATTTAGTGTTAATGGTGTTATCAAGGGTCATTGCATGGTAAATTAGTGTCAAGTATGATGTGAAAATGATATTTCTTGGTATTGAATTAGTGTAGAAGGGGTATGGAACGGATCGGAGTGGGTAATAATAGTTTTGGTACTGTTTTGGTTACTTGAAAAACAGAGCAAATTGGGTTGGGGTTAATTTGGTATGAATTCTGGTGCTGTAGCAAATCTGTTCTGACTTCTGCACAGGGGGGACGAGTCGTCCCTTGTATTGAACCAAGTCGTGACATAGGAGGGGACGCCAGTCTCAGAAGAGGGTAAAAGGGGCACGAGTCGTGCCCTGGGGCACGAGTCGTGCCCTGGGGCACGAGTCGTGCCCTCCCCTGCAGTAACTTAAGCTGTTTTCAAGGCATAGAAACCTAATCAAACGAGAACCAACTTGAACACTCTTTAACTTAGATTAAAGTAGAATCTTTTAGCTATACAATGATACTTTACTTGATCAAAATGGAATAGTAGAAGTACTTTAAAAATGGGTTGGAAAATGCTTCGCAACCATAAATTATAATTTCACAATAGTGATTCCAACTTGGTAAATGAAGTTGGGACCTTTATGAAAGTTATAGATTATTAGCATATTGGCTATGTAGGGATAATATATGATATCATCCTACTTCATTTGAGTTCATATGAATGAATTGTTATATTTTTATAGTGTATAATATGAATGTTGCACTATATTGGCGATGGAACATGAGTATGTTTTACCATGTTATATATATATATTGTGGTTGTTATCCCATGTTGTGGATTTTATTCAAGTAGCTTATATGTGCTTGAATATATATATATTGTGGTTGTTATCCCATGTTGTGGATTTTATTCAAGTAGCTTATATGTGCTTGAATGTTGTTAATCGATGTATAGGGGTATAATGGAGTACGATCACTTATGAGAAATAGTTCCATAAGGTGCTCGGACTACATTATATCTTTGGCCTTTCCCCTTCGTGCCACAGATTGGGGTTTCAACTTCTATGAATATGTGCGATCGGTTCATATGAATGTTGAGGTCTTATATCTTCCCTGGAAAATGGGTTTTATAAGACGTGAATATGCAATCGCCAGCTCACAAGAGATGAGTTATATTTGTAGCTATCTCCGTTATATGATTTGATTCTGTGGACATGTGTTCACGGAATATTTGGAGTTTTATCTTCCAATTTGATACGACTTATTGGTCAGACGGGAAAAAGGTAAACCAAGGTAACGGAAAGTGTTTATGGTTTTACCAACGTGATTATATGCACCTTATATGTGTTGCATTTACTAGGCATATTGATGCATTGCATAATAAATTATTGAGATTTATTCTCACCTATTGAGATTTATTCTCACCCTTCTCCCTTTAATGTTTTAGATCGGATGAGACGGGAGGACCGGGCAGTGAGGCCGGTACGGAGTTTGAGCTTGATTTTGGGTTTGTCGGGTATGTTGATGGTTAGATGGTTGTATTTTGGTTGTTACTCCTTTGTTGGAGTTTGTTAATAGAACAAGTTATGTAAATTTGTAAGATATGGTTTAACTTTTGTAAATATGGAAACCAAGTAAGTAGTGGTTAAAATGGTAGTAGATAGAGTTGTGTAAAGGTTTGTAAATAAGTTTGGTTTGAAAGTTAGTTTATGTTTTATTCTCCTTTCCTCCAAAGTGGAGATGTCCCCAAGTTTAGATTTAGTTTTTTTTTCAAGTCAAGTTAATGTGTTGAAAAAGTTCAGGAGGTATTTCGGAGTTTGGGCTCTAAGACTCGGGACACGTGTTAGGTTCCGGGTCAGGTGCCCACAGTTGGTATCAGAGCCTCGTCTAGAGGTCAAGGGTAGATGTCTAGTTTAAGGGGGAGTGTGTGATAACTGACGCCGAGTGTTTGATGCAGGTGTTAGTTATAATGGCGGGCAATGAAGATGATCAACATAGAGCTCAAGGGAATGTTGGTAATGAAGGGGGCAATGGTAATCCAAACGTAGAGATGACGGATATGTTCAGAATCTTCTTACAAAATATGGCTAATCAAGGAAGAGCTCAACAACAACCTGAAGGGAGGCAAGGGCACGGACTTGAGAAATTTGTGAAGATGAATCCTCCTAGCTTCAATGGTGATCCCGATCCCGGTGAAGGCGGAAAGGTGGTTAGAATCAATGAACAAGATATTTGCGGGAATGGAGAGCCAGGATGACGAAAAGGTTAGATGTGCGGTTTTTAAGTTAGAAGGAGCGGCAGCATTGGTGGAACATCGTCAAAGATAGTTGGGATAGAGATCATATACCTCAGACATGGGAGAACTTTACGCGTAAATTCAGAGATCATTTTATTCCGATGGTGACAAGAGACAGGAAGGAGGTTGAATTCCTTAGATTGGAGCAAGGGACTTTGACGGTAGCGCAGTACTCAGCCAAATTCACGGAGTTGGCTCGTTATTGTCCACACTTGGTACCGGATGAAGAAAGAAGGGTATACAGGTTCGTGAAAGGATTGAGATTGGAGTTCCGTAAACAACTATTGACACATGATTTCAATGACTTTCAAGCAGCGGTGAATCGAGCATACAGAATTGAGAATGATATAGAGGAGCATAAAGGCAAGTCGGAAGGTGGAAGTGGAAGCAAGCAACGGTTCCAAGGACAAGGTGCGGGACAGAATCGAGGGCAATCAAGGTTCCCAAATCCAGGTACGGCAAGAAGTGGAATAGTTGTGACTCCCGTGGTTCGTACTCCATCCAGGCAGTCCGGGATTGTTTGTGAGTTTTGTAAGAAGCTGGGTCATTCCGAAGATAGATGCTGGCGCAAGTTGGGGAAGTGTGTTGAATGTGGAGGAGATGGACATTTTAGGAAGAATTGTCCCAAGTTGAGAGGGCAAGCTTCGGGTAGTGGTCAAGGTGGACCACGAGGTGGAGTTAAAAGGGATAATGAAGGCAAGCCTAAAGATAAAGTTCAAGGTCGAGTCTTTGCCCTAGGTAGAGGGGAGGTTGATCCTAATGCAGTTATTAGAGGTATTATCCCTGTCTCAGGAGTTAAGGCCCGCGTCCTTATAGATCCCGGGTCTTCCCATTCGTTTGTTGCGTCTCATTTTGCATTTGCATTGCATAAATTACCTGATATTATGCCTTATGTGCTTGAGGTGTCGACTCCTATGGGAGAGTGCCTCACTTCTTCTGTGATATACAATGGTTGTGATGTGGTTATTTGTGGGCACGTGTTGCCATCGGATTTAGTAGAGTTACAAATCCGGGATTTTGATGTTATACTTGGTATGGATTGGTTAAGTCGTTATCATGCCATGGTTGATTGTCGTAGAAAGAAGGTCTTATTTGATATTCCTGATATGCCTTCTTTTGTGTTTGATGCCGACAAGTCTTTGTTTGGTATTCATGTTATTTCTGCTATAAAGGCTAGAAAATTACTTTCAAAAGGGTGTGCGGGGTATCTAGCTTATGTGGTAGATTCCAATAAGAAGTCCCCTGAGTTAAAAGATGTTCCCGTAGTAAATGAATATGGTGATGTATTTTCTACCGAGTACTCTATGCCTCCTGATCGTGAGGTAGAGTTTTGCATTGATTTAGTGCCCGGTACCACACCTATTTCTAAGGCGCCTTATAGAATGGCTCCGGCTGAATTAAAAGAGTTGAAGACTCAGTTGCAAGAGTTATTAGATAGGGGTTTATCCGCCCTAGTGTGTCACCGTGGGGGCTCTGTTTTATTTGTCCGTAAGAAGGATGGTACTAGATTGTGTATTGATTACCGTCTTTTGAATCAAGCTACCATAAAGAACAAGTATCCTCTTCCGCATATTGATGATACTGCTCGATCGGCTCCAAGGTTCCGTTATTTACTCAAGCTTGATTTGAGAAGCGGATACCATCGATTGAAGATTCGGCCCGATGATATTTCCAAGACGACTTTCGAACTAGATATGGTCATTATGAGTTCGTGGTTATGCCTTTTGGGTTGACTAATGCTCAGTAGTATTTATGGATATGATGAACCGTATCTTCAAACCTTACTTGGATAGTTTTGTCGTGGTGTTCATTGATGATATTCTTGTCTACTCTAAGTCCCGGGAGGAGCATGAGACTCATTTGAGGATCGTTCTTTCTCTTCTCCGTGAAAAGCAATTGTTCGCCAAGTTTAGTAAGTGTGAATTACAGCTCGAGCGAGATATCTTTCTTGGGGCATGTTGTTTCTAGTTCGGGAATAGCGATTGATCCTTCCAAGATTGAAGCCGTTGTTAGTTGGAAGCAACCTTCAACGGTGGCGAGGTTCGAAGTTTTCTTGGGTTAGCGGGGTACTACCGAAGATTCATTGAGGGTTTTCTCGTATTGCAACTCTGTTGACTCGTTTGACCGGAAGGATGTACCGTTTGTGTGGGATGCCAAGTGTGAAGCTAGCTTTGAAGAGTTGAAGAAAAGGTTGACGTCGGCTCTGTTCTTACACTTCCGAGAGGGTTTCGAGAATTTTGTGATATTTAGTGATGCCTCGAAGGAGGGCTTGGGTTGTGTGTTGATGCAAAATGGGAAAGTAGTTGCTTATGCTTCTCGAAAGTTATCACCGGGCCGAGCAGAACTATCCTACACATGACATGGAGTTGGCTGCAATTATTTTTGCGTTGCACAAATGGAAGCATTATTTATACGGAGCGAGATTTGAGATTTTCACGGATCACAAGAGTTTGAAATATTTATTTACACAAAAGGAGTTGAATAATAGACAACGTAGATGGCTAGAGTTTTTGAAGGACTTCGATTGCGTGATTTCATATCATCCGGGGAAGGCGAATGTTGTGGCGGATGCGATTAGCCGGAAGGCTTATTTATCAACTTTGAGTTCTCGGGAGTCAAGGCATGAGTTGCTTTTTGCGAATGTCCGAGCTGTTCCAACTTTGTACGGAGATTTGATGGAAGCTCAATCTATAGATCCGGAATTGAAGAAAATATTGGGACAAGTTCAAGATGGTAGAACCGGGGATTTTTCTTTGAATAGAGATGGACTCCTTACTTTCCGAGGTCGTATTTGCGTTCCTTCATCACCGGAGATCAAGAGAAGGGTTCTAGAAGATGGCCATAAGTCCAAGTTTGTCGTTCATCCGGGTAGCACGAAGATGTACCAAGATTTGAAACGAGGATATTGGTGGAATGGGATGAAAAGAGAAATAGCGGAGTTTGTATCTAAGTGTCTAACGTGTCAACAAGTAAAAGCGGAACATCAAAGACCGGCGGGATTACTTCAACCCTTAGAGATTCCGGAGTGGAAATGGGAAGGGATTTCAATGGACTTCGTGACAGGTTTGCCTCTTACAGTAAAGAAGATGGATGCCATTTGGGTTATAGTGGATCGATTGACGAAATCGGCTCATTTTCTTCCCGTGTCAGCAAAGTTTTCGATGGAGAGATTGGCTCGATTGTATATGAAGGAAATTGTTAGACTCACGGGGTTCCGGTTAGTATCGTGTCAGATAGAGATCCGAGGTTTACTTCTAGATTCTGGAGGGCTTTACACGAAGCTTTGGGTTCCAAGTTATGTTTCAGCACGGCGTTTCATCCTCAGACAGATGGACAGTCGGAGCGTACTATTCAGATTTTAGAGGATATGCTTAGAGCATGTGTGATGGATTTTCAGTTATCTTGGGAAGATCATCTACCTTTAGTGGAGTTTGCTTACAATAACAGTTACCAATCTAGTATCGAGATGGCTCCTTATGAAGCGTTGTATGGTAGAAGATGTAGGTCTCCTATATGTTGGGATGAAGTGGGGGAAGCTAGACTTTGGGGTCCGGATTTGGTTCGGGATTCAACAGAGAAAGTTAAAGTGATTCGAGATAGGTTGAAGACGGCACAGAGTAGACAAAAGAGCTACGCCGACAACCGAAGACGAGATCTATCTTTTCAAAGTGGTGATTTGGTCTTCTTAAAAATTTCTCCTAGGACCGGGATTAAAAGGTTTGGGAACAAAGGGAAGTTAGCTCCAAGATTCGTTGGGCCGTTTGAGATTGTAGAGAAAATTGGGGAATTAGCTTATCGTTTGGCGTTACCTCCATCTTTCTCTTCACTTCATGACGTCTTTCATGTGTCTATGCTTAGAAAATATTGTCACGATCCTTCTCATATCTTGAGTTCACCTCCCGAGGAGATCCAAGCCGACATGTCTTATGTAGAAGAGCCTTTAAGAATTTTGGAATTTCAAGTGAAGGAATTGAGAACTAAGAGCATTCCGGTAGTGAAGGTGCTTTGGAGAAATCATACGATTGAAGAGGCTACGTGGGAGTTAGAATCAGAGATGAGGGAGAAGTATCCTTCTCTATTTGAGAGTTCAAGTAAGTCTCCTTAAAATTCGGGCGAATTTTCTTTAAGGGGAGTGAGTGTGACGACCCCGATAATAGACACTAATTAATTACTCGTTAAGCACGTGGGGTTCGGGTGGAAGTATTTTATTTTGGTGCATTATATGATTTTATTTGACTTCTTGTGATTAATTGTATGTTTGCTTGAAGTTAGTAAGTTAGAATGGGTATTAACTAACTTATGTGGAAATGGGATGAAAATGAATTAAAAATAATGTTTTAGGGTCTAAATGGAATAAACTCTAAAGTGGATAATGATTTTATAATATTTATAATTTTAATAAAATCTTAATTGTAGTGATATGCTTAATTACCAAGTTAATAAGTAAGAGTGAGGTTAATTTGGGTTATTATTAAGTGAGGGGCTTTTTGGTAATTTGGTGTTAATATCCATGGAATATATGTGAGGAAACCTCATTTGAGAGGTTTTCCATCAGCCTCTTCTTCCTTAGTCATCCATGAGAGAAAACCCAAAACCCTAACCCTCTTCTTCCAAAAATTCTCTAGACTTCAATACTTCTCTATTTTCAAAACAAAGGACGGATTCTTGATCGTAGGAGCAAGGAGATCATTTGAAGCTACTCAATAAATTATTTTAATTTTCATCATTCAAGTAAGTTATTATGTATTTTCTTCAAACCTTTGTTAAATCATTGATATGGTTATTATGGATGTTGGTGAACATGTTTTATAAAAAGGAAACACTTTGGAAGTGGAAATAATGGGTTTGGAAGTTGGGTAAGTTGAATTTTATGAAATGGGTTTTGAAATAGCAAGTAAATGGGTTGATATACATATTTAGTGTTAATGTTGTTATCAAGGGTCATTGCATGGTAAATTAGTGTCAAGTATGATGTGAAAATGATATTTCTTGGTATTGAATTAGTGTAGAAGGGGTATGGAACGGATCGGAGTGGGTAATGATAGTTTTGGTACTGTTTTGGTTACTTGGAAAACAGAGCAAATTGGGTTGGGGTTAATTTGGTATGAATTACAGTGCTTTGTAGCAAATGTTTCGACTTCTGCACGGGGGACGAGTCGTCCCTTGTATTGAACCAAGTCGTGACATAGGAGGGACGCCGGTCTCGGAAGAGGGTAAAGGGCACGTGGGCCGCACGAGTCGTGCCACAGGGCACGAGTCGTGCCCTCCCCGCAGTAACTTAAGCCGTTTTCAAGGCATAGAAACCTAATCAACGAGAACCAACTTGAACACTCTTTAACTTAGATTAAAGTAGAATCTTTTAGCTATCTGATGATACTTTACTTGATCAAAATGGAATAGTAGAAGTACTTTAAAAATGGGTTGGAAAATGCTTCGCAACCATAAATTATAATTTCACAATAGTGATTCCAACTTGGTAAATGAAGTTGGGACCTTTATGAAAGTTATAGATTATTAGCATATTGGCTATGTAGGGATAATATATGATATCATCCTACTTCATTTGAGTTCATATGAATGAATTGTTATATTTTTATAGTGTATAATATGAATGTTGCACTATATTGGCGATGGAACATGAGTATGTTTTACCATGTTATATATATATATTGTGGTTGTTATCCCATGTTGTGGATTTTATTCAAGTAGCTTATATGTGCTTGAATGTTGTTAATCAGTGATGTAGGGGTATAATGGAGTACGATCACTTATGAGAAATAGTTCCATAAGGTGCTCGGACTACATTATATCTTTGGCCTTTCCCTTACGTGGCCACGAGATTGGGGTTTCAACTTCTATGAATATGTGCGATCGAGTTCATATGAATGTTGAGGTCTTATATCTTCCTGGAAAATGGGTTTTATAAGACGTGAATATGCAATCAGCAGTTCACAAGAGATGAGTTATATTTGTAGCTATCTCCGTTATATGATTTGATTCTGGTGGACATGTGTTCACGGAATATTTGGAGTTTTATCTTCCAATTTGATACGACTTATTGGTCAGACGGGAAAAAGGTAAACCAAGGTAACGGAAAGTGTTTATGGTTTTACCAACGTGATTATATGCACCTTATATGTGTTGCATTTACTAGGCATATTGATGCATTGCATAATAAATTATTGAGATTTATTCTCACCTATTGAGATTTATTCTCACCCTTCTCCCTTTAATGTTTTAGATCGGACTGAGACAGGAGGACCAGGGCAGTGAGGCCGGTACGGAGTTTGAGCTTGATTTTGGGTTTGTCGGGTATGTTGATGGTTAGATGGTTGTATTTTGGTTGTTACTCCTTTGTTGGAGTTTGTTAATAGAACAAGTTATGTAAATTTGTAAGATATGGTTTAACTTTTGTAAATATGGAAACCAAGTAAGTAGTGGTTAAAATGGTAGTAGATAGAGTTGTGTAAAGGTTTGTAAATAAGTTTGGTTTGAAAGTTAGTTTATGTTTTATTCTCCTTTCCTCCAAAGTGGAGATGTCCCCAAGTTTAGATTTAGTTTTTTTTTCAAGTCAAGTTAATGTGTTGAAAAAGTTCAGGAGGTATTTCGGAGTTTGGGCTCTAAGACTCGGGACACGTGTTAGGTTCCGGGTCAGGTGCCCACAGTTGGTATCAGAGCCTCGTCTAGAGGTCAAGGGTAGATGTCTAGTTTAAGGGGGAGTGTGTGATAACTGACGCCGAGTGTTTGATGCAGGTGTTAGTTATAATGGCGGGCAATGAAGATGATCAACATAGAGCTCAAGGGAATGTTGGTAATGAAGGGGGCAATGGTAATCCAAACGTAGAGATGACGGATATGTTCAGAATCTTCTTACAAAATATGGCTAATCAAGGAAGAGCTCAACAACAACCTGAAGGGAGGCAAGGGCACGGACTTGAGAAATTTGTGAAGATGAATCCTCCTAGTTTCAATGGTGATCCTGATCCGGTGAAGGCGGAAAGGTGGTTAGAATCAATGAACAAGATATTTGCGGCAATGGAGAGCCCGGATGACGAAAAGGTTAGATGTGCGGTTTTTAAGTTAGAAGGAGCAGCAGAGCATTGGTGGAACATCGTCAAAGATAGTTGGGATAGAGATCATATACCTCAGACATGGGAGAACTTTACGCGTAAATTCAGAGATCATTTTATTCCGATGGTGACAAGAGACAGGAAGGAGGTTGAATTCCTTAGATTGGAGCAAGGGACTTTGACGGTAGCGCAGTACTCAGCCAAATTCACGGAGTTGGCTCGTTATTGTCCACACTTGGTACCGGATGAAGAAAGAAGGGTATACAGGTTCGTGAAAGGATTGAGATTGGAGTTCCGTAAACAACTATTGACACATGATTTCAATGACTTTCAAGCGGCGGTGAATCGAGCATATAGAATTGAGAATGATATAGAGGAGCATAAAGGCAAGTCGGAAGGTGGAAGTGGAAGCAAGCAACGGTTTCCAAGGACAAGGTGCGGGACGGAATCGAGGGCAATCAAGGTTCCCAAATCCAGTACGGCAAGAAGTGGAATAGTTGTGACTCCCGTGGTTCGTACTCCATCCGGGCGATCAGAGATTGTTTGTGAGTTTGTAAGAAATTTGGGTCATTAGAAGATAGATCTTTGGCGCAAGTTGGGGAAGTGTGTTGAATGTGGAGGAGATGGACATTTTAGGAAAGAATTGTCCCAAGTTGAGAGGGCAAGCTTCGGGTAGTGGTCAAGGTGGACCACGAGGTGGAGATTAAAAGGGATAATGAAGGCAAGCCTAAAGATAAAGTTCAAGGTCGAGTCTTTGCCCTAGGTAGAGGGAGGTTGATCCTAATGCGATCATTAGAGGTATTATCCTGTCTCGGGAGTTAAGGCCCGCGTCACTTATAGATCCGGGTCTTCCCATTCGTTTGTTGCGTCTCATTTTGCATTTGCATTGCATAAATTACACGATATTATGCCTTATGTGCTTGAGGTGTCGACTCCTATGGGAGAGTGCCTCACTTCTTGTGATATACAATAGGTTGTGATGTGGTTATTTGTGGGCACGTGTTGCCGTCATTTAGTAGAGATTACAAATCCGGGATTTTGATGTTATACTTGGTATGGATTGGTTAAGTCGTTATCATGCCATGGTTGATTGTCGTAGAAAGAAGGTCTTATTTGATATTCTAAAATGCCTTCTTTTGTGTTTGATGCGAAACAAGTCTTTGTTTGGTATTCATGTTATTTACGCTATAAAGGCTAGAAAATTGCTTTGAAAAGGGTGTGCGGGGTATCTAGCTTATGTGGTAGATTCCAATAAGAAGTCCCCCTGAGTTAAAAGATGTTCCCGTAGTAAATGAATATGGTGATGTATTTTCTCACAGAGTACTCTATGCCTCCGATCGTGAGGTAGAGTTTTGCATTGATTTAGTGCCGGTACCACACCTATTTCTAAGGCGCCTTATAGAATGGCTCATTTGAATTAAAAGAGTTGAAGACTCGATTGCAAGAGTTATTAGATAGGGGTTTATCCGCCCTAGTGTGTCACCGTGGGGGCTCTGTTTTATTTGTCAGTAAGAAGGATGGTACTACGAGATTGTGTATTGATTACCGTCTTTTGAATCAAGCTACCATAAAGAACAAGTATCCTCTCCGCATATTGATGATCTGTTCGATCGGCTCCAAGGTTCCGTTATTTACTCAAAGCTTGATTTGAGAAGCGGATACCATCGATTGAAGATTCGGCACGATGATATTTCCAAAGGCAGCTTTGAGAACTAGATATGGTCATTATGAGTTCGTGGTTATGCCTTTTGGGTTGACTAATGCTCAGTAGTATTTATGGATATGATGAACCGTATCTTCAAACCTTACTTGGATAGTTTTGTCGTGGTGTTCATTGATGATATTCTTGTCTACTCTAAGTCCGGGAGGAGCATGAGACTCATTTGAGGATCGTTCTTTCTCTTCTCCGTGAAAAGCAATTGTTCGCCAAGTTTAGTAAGTGTGAATTACGGCTCGGCGCAGATATCTTTCTTGGGGCATGTTGTTTCTAGTTCGGGAATAGCGGTTGATCCTTCCAAGATTGAAGCCGTTGTTAGTTGGAAGCAACCTTCAACTTGGTGACCGAGGTTCGAAGTTTTCTTGGGTTAGCGGGGTACTAGAAGATTCATTGAGGGGTTTTCTCGTATTGCAACTCCGTTGACTTCGTTTGACCGGAAGGATGTACCGTTTGTGTGGGATGCCAAGTGTGAAGCTAGCTTTGAAGAGTTGAAGAAAAGGTTGACGTCGGCTCCTGTTCTTACACTTCCGAGAGGGTTGAGAATTTTGTGATATTTAGTGATGCCTCGAAGGAGGGCTTGGGTTGTGTGTTGATGCAAAATGGGAAAGTAGTTGCTTATGCTTCTCGAAAGTTATCATTTGACAGAACTATCCTACTCATGACATGGAGTTGGCTGCAATTATTTTTGCGTTGCACGAAATGGAAGCATTATTTATACGGAGCGAGATTTGAGATTTTCACGGATCACAAGAGTTTGAAATATTTATTTACACAAAAGGAGTTGAATAATAGACAACGAAGATGGCTAGAGTTTTTGAAGGACTTCGATTGCGTGATTTCATATCATCCAGGGAAGCGAATGTTGTGGCGGATGCGATTAGCCGGAAGGCTTATTTATCAACTTTGAGTTCTCGGGAGTCAAGGCATGAGTTGCTTTTGCGAATGTCAGAGCTGTTCCAACTTTGTACGGAGATTTGATGGAAGCTCAATCTATAGATCCGGAATTGAAGAAAATATTGGGACAAGTTCAAGATGGTAGAAGCGGGGATTTTTCTTTGAATAGAGATGGACTCCTTACTTTCCAGAAGTCGTATTTGCGTTCCTTCATCACGGAGATCAAGAGAAGGGTTCTAGAAGATGGCCATAAGTCCAAGTTCGCCGTTCATCCGGGTAGCACGAAAGATGTACCAAGATTTGAAACGAGGATATTGGTGGAATGGGATGAAAAGAGAAATAGCGGAGTTTGTATCTAAGTGTCTAACGTGGCAACAAGAAAAAGCGGAACATCAAAGACCGGCGGGATTACTTCAACCCTTAGAGATTAGGGTGGAAATGGGAAGGGATTTAATGGACTTCGTGACGAGTTTGCCTCTTATAGTAAAGAAGATGAATGCCATTTGGGTTATAGTGGATCGATTGACGAAATCGGCTCATTTTCTTCCCGTGTCAGCAAAGTTTTCGATGGAGAGATTGGCTCAGTTGTATATGAAGGAAATTGTTAGACTCCACGGGGTTCCAGTTAGTATCGTGTCAGATAGAGATCCGAGGTTTACTTCTAGATTACGGAGGGCTTTACGAAGCTTTGGGTTCCAAGTTATGTTTCGGCACGGCGTTTCATCCTCGGAACAGATGGGCGTCGGAGCGTACTATTCAGATTTTAGAGGATATGCTTAGAGCATGTGTGATGGATTTTCAGTTATCTTGGGAAGATCATCTACCTTTAGTGGAGTTTGCTTACAATAACAGTTACCAATCTAGTATCGAGATGGCTCCTTATGAAGCGTTGTATGGTAGAAGATGTAGGTCTCCTATATGTTGGGATGAAGTGGGGGAAGCTAGACTTTGGGGTCCGGATTTGGTTCGGGATTCAACAGAGAAAGTTAAAGTGATTCGAGATAGGTTGAAGACGGCACAGAGTAGACAAAAGAGCTACGCCGAGCAACCGAAGACGAGATCTATCTTTTTCAAAGTGGTGACTTGGTCTTCTTGAAAATTTCTCCTAGGACCGGGATTAAAAGGTTTGGGAACAAAGGGAAGTTAGCTCCAAGATTCGTTGGGCCGTTTGAGATTGTAGAAAATTGGGGAATTAGCTTATCGTTTGGCGTTACCTCCATCTTTCTCTTCACTTCATGACGTCTTTCATGTGTCTATGCTTAGAAAATATTGTCACGATCCTTCTCATATCTTGAGTTCACCTCCCGAGGAGATCCAAGCCGACATGTCTTATGTAGAAAGAGCCTTTAAGAATTTTGGAATTTCAAGTGAAAGAATTGAGAACTAAGAGCATTAGGTAGTGAAGGTGCTTTGGAGAAATCATACGATTGAAGAGGCTACGTGGGAGTTAGAATCGGAGATGAGGGAGAAGTATCCTTCTCTATTTGAGAGTTCAAGTAAGTCTCCTTAAAATTCGGGGCGAATTTTCTTTAAGGAGTGAGTGTGGCGACCCCGATAATAGACACTAATTAATTACTCGTTAAGCACGTGGGGTTCGGGTGTAAGTATTTTATTTTGGTGCATTATATGATTTTATTTGACTTCTTGTGATTAATTGTATGTTTGCTTGAAGTTAGTAAGTTAGAATGGGTATTAACTAACTTATGTGGAAATGGGATGAAAATGAATTAAAAATAATGTTTTAGGGTCTAAATGGAATAAACTCTAAAGTGGATAATGATTTTATAATATTTATAATTTTAATAAAATCTTAATTGTAGTGATATGCTTAATTACCAAGTTAATAAGTAAGAGTGAGGTTAATTTGGGTTATTATTAAGTGAGGGCTTTTGGTAATTTGGTGTTAATATCCATGGAATATATGTGAGGAAACCTCATTTGAGAGGTTTTCCATCAGCCTCTTCTTCCTTAGTCATCCATGAGAGAAAACCCAAAACCCTAACCCTCTTCTTCCAAAAATTCTCTAGACTTCAATACTTCTCTATTTTCAAAACAAAGGACGGATTCTTGATCGTAGGAGCAAGGAGATCATTTGAAGCTACTCAATAAATTATTTTAATTTTCATCATTCAAGTAAGTTATTATGTATTTTCTTCAAACCTTTGTTAAATCATTGATATGGTTATTATGGATGTTGGTGAACATGTTTTATAAAAAGGAAACACTTTGGAAGTGGAAATAATGGGTTTTGAAGTTGGGTAAGTTGAATTTCATGAAATGGGTTTTGAAATAGCAAGTAAATGGGTTGATATACATATTTAGTGTTAATGGTGTTATCAAGGGTCATTGCATGGTAAATTAGTGTCAAGTATGATGTGAAAATGATGTTTCTTGGTATTGAATTAGTGTAGAAGGGGTATGGAATGGATTGGAGTTGGTAATGATAGTTTTGGTACTGTTTTGGTTACTTGGAAAACAGAGCAAATTGGGTTGGGGTTAATTTGGTATGAATTCTGGTGCTGTAGCAAATCTGTTCTGACTTCTGCACAGGGGGGACGAGTCGTCCCTTGTATTGAACCAAGTCGTGACATAGGAGGGGACGCCAGTCTCAGAAGAGGGTAAAAGGGGCACGAGTCGTGCCCTGGGGCACGAGTCGTGCCCTCCCCTCCCGATAACCTTAAGAGTTTGTTTCAAGGCATAGAAACCTAATCAAACGAGAACCAACTTGAACACTCTTTAACTTAGATTAAAGTAGAATCTTTTAGCTATACAATGATACTTTACTTGATCAAAATGGAATAGTAGAAGTACTTTAAAAATGGGTTGGAAAATGCTTCGCAACCATAAATTATAACTTCACAATAGTGATTCCAACTTGGTAAATGAAGTTGGGACCTTTATAAAAGTTATAGATTATAGCATATTGGCTATGTAGGGATAATATATGATATCATCCTACTTCAATTGAGTTCATATGAATGAATTGTTATATTTATATAGTGTATAATATGAATGTTGCACTATATTGACGATGGAACATGAGTATGTTTAACCATGTTATATATATATATTGTGGTTGTTATCCCATGTTGTGGATTTTATTCAAGTAGCTTATATGTGCTTGAATGTTGTTAATCACCGATGTAGGGGTATAATGGAGTACGATCACTTATGAGAAATAGTTCCACAAGGTGCTCGGACTACATTATATCTTTGGCCTTTCCCCTTCTGTGGCCACAGATTGGGGTTTCAACTTCTATGAATATGTGCAGTCAGTTCATATGAATGTTGAAGTCTTATATCTTCCCTGGAAAATGGGTTTTATAAGACGTGAATATGCAATCGCCGATTCACAAGAGATGAGTTATATTTGTAGCTATCTCAGTTATATGATTTGATTCTGGTGGACATGTGTTCACGGAATATTTGGAGTTTTATCTTCCAATTTGATACGACTTATTGGTCAGACGGGAAAAAGGTAAACCAAGGTAACGGAAAGTGTTTATGGTTTTACCAACGTGATTATATGCACCTTATATGTGTTGCATTTACTTGGCATATTGATGCATTGCATAATAACTTATTGAGATTTATTCTCACCCTTCTCCCTTTAATGTTTTAGATCGAACTGAGACAGGAGGACCAGGGCAGTGAGGCCGGTACGGAGTTTGAGCTTGATTTTGGGTTTGTCGGGTATGTTGATGGTTAGATGGTTGTATTTTGGTTGTTACTCCCTTGTTGGAGTTTGTTAATAGAACAAGTTATGTAAATTTGTAAGATATGGTTTAACTTTTGTAAATATGGAAACCAAGTAGGTAGTGGTTAAAATGGTAGTAGATAGAGTTTTGTAAAGGTTTGTAAATAAGTTTGGTTTGAAAGTTAGTTTATGTTTTATTCTCCTTTCCTCCAAAGTGGAGATGTCCCCAATTTTAGATTTAGTTCTTTTCAAGTCAAGTTAATGTGTTGAAAAAAAAATTTAGGTGGTATTTAGGAGTTTGGGCTCTAAGACTCGGGAGACGTGTTAGGTTCCGGGTCAGGTGCCCACAAATATACTCCTGAAAAACCCTTGGATGTGGGCTCAGTTGTGTACACATCTGGTGTCACATCTGAACTGGAGCTGAACTGTTTCTCTATAAAAGGAGATTCAGATGATGAAGATGAAGAAAGAGACATTCCCTATGAGGAACTCTTTGCCACATACAAGGAGCTGCATACAGATTGGATGAAAAGATTGGATAAAATAGAGGTACTTGTTAAGGTAAACAAATCTCTGTCTGATAAATTGGCTGCTTGTGAAGATGAAAAAGCCTTACTTTCAAAAGAAAATGATTCTCAAAAAGATACCATTGCAAGACTTGAAGTCCTTGTGACCAAAAGAGAAGTTGACCTTGAAAAATTCAAGAATGAATGTGAAAAAGCTGATAATACTTTTACTAAGTTAAACAAAAGTAAAATGAAAATGGAAGAAGCTTTTTCTATGGGTCAACGTGACAAAATTGGTATAGGTTTTGAAAATAATTTTGTAAAGGAGGGATATGAGGCTTCTACCTCTAAAAGTGTGAAAAAACAAGCTTTTAAAGAAAAAGTCATTCGAGTGAGAAGAGACCAAGGAAGAGGCATTACATTTGCCATTCTTGCCTAGCTCCCTGGTCACATTAGGCCCATACATTTACAAACTCAAGGGCGATAAAAAATGCGGTAATTTCAAACGGCCTCGAGATGTGTGAGAAGATGTATGCACATCCTAACACACATCCGGTCAATCTGAGACCTCTGCAACCCAAAAGAAAAGCATTAAACGGTGGGTAGCCAAACCAATTACCAAGCTGCAATGTTGTCTACTCTTCCCTCAAGAGTCTTGTCTGCGGCTCTTGGTATTTTGATAGTGGGTGCTCTAGGCACATGACTGGAAACCAAGCAGTCCTTCTTGATTATGAAGTGATAAATGGAGGGAAAGTAAATTTTGGTGGAGGTGCTCAAGGAAAGATTGTTGGGAAAGGAACCCTAGATGTCAAGGGTCTCCCAAAATTGCACAATGTGTACCATGTGGAAGGCTTGAAAGCCAACCTAATAAGCATCAGTCAAGCTGTGTGATGATGACCTATTTGTGAAGTTTGATAAGCACTTGTGTGAAGTGTTTGATAAGGATAATAAATGTGTGTTTACTGGTCCTAGATCTGGCGATAATTGTTACCAATTTGGTGACAATCTTTCTTGCCTAAGCTCAAAAGCTAATGATGTCAATCTGTGGCACCAAAAATTAGGGCATGCTAGGCTGTAGAACTCTGGAAGAATTTCAAAGGTTTGAAGCCATTAAAGACCTCCCTAAGCTGAACTTCAAGAACCACGATGTACGTGGTTCATGTCAAAAGGGAAAACAAACAAAAGCATCACATAAAAAGGTCCAACAATGCTCCACAACTAGATGTTTGGAGATGATTCACACTGATTTAATGGGACCGATTGAAGTAGAAAGCTTTGGTAGGAAAAAGTATGCCTTTGTATGTGTTGATGATTATTCTAGGTACACTTGGGTAATGTTCTTAAGAGAAAAATCTGAAACAATTGGAGAATTCAAGAATTGGTACAAAAGAGTTAGAAATCTTTATGGTCTTAAGGCTGTGAGGATTAGGTCGACCGTAGCCTTGAATATGAGAATCAAATGTTCACCAATTTTTGCAATTCTAAGGGAATCACTCATGAGTTTTACGCACCAATCACCCCACGGCAAAATGGAATTCTTTGAAAGAAAGAATAGAACCTTGCAAGAAATGGCAAGGGTCATGCTAAGTTCAAAGAACTTGTCCAAAAAGTTTTGGGCGAAGCTTTAAACACTGCTGCTTGTCACATTGGCGATAGGGTGTTTCTAAGGATTGGTAGCGTCACCCCATATCAAATCCTCCTTGGAAAGAAACCAAGCTGTAAAATATTTTCATGTGTTTGGTTGTGTTTGTTATATTCTCAATGATAGAGAATACTGTCCAAGTTTGATTCAAAGAGTGACAAAGCAATTTTCATGGGCTATTCCACAAACGGTAGGGCTTACGAGTTTTCAATCTCAAAACTAAGACCATTATGGAATCTGCAAATGTTAAATTTGATGACTCACTTGATCTTAACCTCAAGGCTGCTGAGGATGATGTTTCGGGTTGCTTCTTTGTGGAAGGATGAAGAAAGCAGTCTTTGAAAAATCAAAAGAAGCTTCAGTCTTGATAAAAATGTTGAACACGATAAGGATGTAACCAAGGATGTGAACACATACGCCTCCACATCTGAACCCACATCTGCTCCCACATCCACTCAAACTCCTGTATGGCGAGGACGGTTCCTCTGATTGATCGGGATGATGCTCCGAAGGAAATGTGAATGGGTGGGTGGATAGGTCAAAGGGTATCCCTTCAAAAATCCAGAAAAACCACCCCACTTCACAAGTTGTGGGAGATGTGCATGCTCAAGTGAGAACTAGACAAAGGACAAAGTTGATTATAGAAAAATGGCTGGTTTTATGGAGTTGCTCCTCGGCATACTCCCGAGGTAATTTCACATTGTTTTGTTTCAAAAATTGAACCTAAGAATGTTCTTTGAAGCATTGAAAGATCTTGACTGGATTATGGCTATGCAAGATGAATTAATTCAATTTGAGAAGAATGAGGTATGGACTCTTGTTCCTAGACCCTCACATGGTAATGTCATAGGAACTAAATGGATTTTCAAGAACAAAGCGATGAGCAAGGTGTGATAACTAGAAATAAAGCTAGGTTAGTTGCTCAAGGTTATACTCAAATTGAGGGAATTGATTTTGAGGAGACATTTGCTCCTGTTGCAAGAATTGAGTCCATTAGGCTTCTGCTAGCCATTGCTTGTTACCTCAAGATTACTCTTCATCAAATGGATGTTAAGAGTGCCTTTCTAAATGGGATACTAAATGAGGAAGCCTATGTTGAACAACCTAAAGGCTTTGTGAACTCCAAATATCCTAACCGTGTGTATAAGCTAAAGAAAGCTACGTATGGGCTAAAGCAAGCCCCTAGAGCTTGGTATGGTAGGTTGACTGACCATTTGCTTCAACTAGAATTCAAGAGAGGTGAGGTTGACAAAACCTTGTTTGTAAGGAGAAATAAGAAGGAAATTCTTGTGGCATAAATCTATGTAGATGACATTGTGTTTGGATCAAATTCTGATCCAATGCTAGGTAATTTGTGGATAGCATGACTTCCACATTTGAGATGAGTATGGTAGGTGAGTTGAACTTTTCTTAGGCTTACAGATTAAGCAATTCAAAGATGGCATGTTCATTTCACGGTCTAAGTATGCCAAGAATCTTGTGAAAAGTTTGAGCTTGAACACTCTTCACATCAAAGAACCCCGATGGGATCTTCCCGAAAACTAAGTCATGATTCGATGGTGAGAGTGTTGATCAAACCCTTTATAGAAGCATGATAGGAAGTTTGCTTTATCTCACTGCAAGTAGACGACATTATGTTCGGTGTATGTCTCGTGCTAGATACCCAGGCTTGACCACTAAAGTGTCCCATCTTAAAGCATTGAAAAGAATCATTAGGTATGTGAGTGGGACTGTGAACCTAGGTGCATTACTCTAAAGAAACAAACACCAATTTGGTTGGGTACACGATTACGATTGGGCTGGAAATAGTGATGATAGAAAGAGTACCACGGTGGATGTTTCTACCTAGGTAATAACCTTGTGTCTTGAGTACGGTAGGAAGCAAAATTGTGTGTCCTTGTCCACTGCTTGAAAGGCTGAATATGTTGCCACTTGGGAGTTCTTTGCACACAATTACTTTGGATGAATCAAATGCTAAAAGATTATGGATTAAATAGCAAAGTTTTGACTGCTTTTTGTGATAACAAAAGTGCCTTGGACATATCTAAAAATCTTGTTCAACATTCTAGAACAAAGCACATTGATATTAGACATCATTTCATTAGAGATCTTGTAGAGCAAAAAGCGTATTATGCGGAATTTGTTGGGGCGAAAATCAATTGGGTGATATATTTACAAAGGCATTAGATTTGGAGAGATTTTCCTCCTTGAGGAAGTCTCTTGGCTTGTGTGATATCTAAGGTTGTGAGACCGAGATGTGTCTCACATCCTCTAACACATCTGTAGATTAGTTTAACCGAAAAAAAAAAAAAAAAAAAAAAATCATAAAAAGAAAAATCCAAAAATATCATGCATTAGCACGAAATTTCTCAGTGTGGTCACTTGTGAGTCTTCATCTTTGACATTATTTTTGATCACTTAATTGTGAGTATTTCTTGTCCATGTAATCTTTTGATTACTTGGTATAACTTTCCTAGGTATCTCACAGTGGGTGCTAAAAGAAAAAAATATATATATATGTGTGAGAAAGCAGTGCTTCACCCTTAGTATGAAGCCATACCATTGTGATCAAGTGATTTTCATAAGAAAACTTGAAGTCAAACTTGATAAGATCATTGGGAAAAAGGACTATCTTTGGGATCAAGTAAAGTGAAAGCTACTCATATTGCAAAAATCCACAACAAAAAAATTGGTGGATGCATCCTAGAGTGTGCGGGTGGATTATTGCTCATTGACTTTTTGTGGTCTAAATGTGTCCCCATTTGTGACTCACATCCTATGCCACATCCATAAGCAGTGAGAATATTTCCTTCACTGTGTGTTTGCATCATGTTAGGCATATTGCATTTTTTAGGACATATAGGAGCTTTGTAAATATGTTAGTTAATTAATTTTCTCTCTTAATTCACTCTTTGATTATATAGGTTTTGATCTCAATATCTTTCATGAAAAGAAAAGGTGTGTATCAATCCTTGTTTGAAAAGGTTGAAAAATTCTTTTAGGATTCTGTTTTGATTAAAGATATGGCCGAAGTATTTTTGTTCCCATAAAAATCTTACAAAATCTTGATTTATTTTTTATCCCTTATTTTCTTGGAAGGTGCTTGTGTGTAGTAACCTCAAAGGTTTCTAGCCGTTGGAGGACTTCTAAGGATTTTTGAGGTATGTTAAACCTCTTTGAAAAAGGATTCCTAATTTTAGTAGGAAAGGGGAGCTGTGAGTATTTAATATACCTCACATCCGTCCCATCCCCATAAACCTTGACAAAACCCTTTGTTCTTCCTCCTCTTTGCACACAATCTCACACACTTTGCATTAATTTCTCTTTGCCTTTGTTCAACCAACCCAAATCACTCTGTTAAATGACCGAGCATTCGAACATTAGAGAAGAAGATGTTCTTGACATTGTTCCGATTTCAATAGCCAAGAGAGAGGATTCCATACTCCTAAACCTGTAATCTCAAAGTTTCTTGCATTTCTCCTCTCCATCACCCTCGTAGATCCTACAATGGATGCTTCTTCTCCCAAATCTCCGTCATTGGAACTGTGGGCTGTTTCAACCGATGAAAACCCTAAAGCTCCATCCTCTCAGGTGATCCCACCATCGGATGTCGCCATTCTTTGAGGAACCTTCTTCAACTAAGAAGAGGAAGTTGTCTCAAGTAAAACCCCCAAAGTCTGCTACAACTCCGGTCCCCCAGGCGTGCTCTTCGTCGATCTGGTAGGGTTCGCAAGGCGTCGAGTCGACAAAGCCAAGAACCTAAAGAAGCACAGCGGGAAATCTTCAAGCTGCTATTGTTCTTGAAGAAGAAGAAGAAGATGAGGTAATAATTCCTCTTGTCGGGACTAGGGCTAAATCATCTATTCCCCCTACCTCTGTTAGTGACCACTGCTATTACCCCTTACGTGGTTGTTCCTCTTGTTGAATCGAGTTGATGCTCCCATGTTGAACCTTTGATCTCCTGTTGAGGCATTTCCCCGTGCAGAGTCCTGTTGAGCCAATTGCTCCTATTTCTCCCATAATTTCATCGATCCCATTATCCCACTATTGTTTCACCTTCGAGGATAATTTGTATGCGCTCTGTTGTTGAGCCCTCTGCTCCACTTGGTCTCTAGTCTGTTGAGGACTTTATATCCTTTAGTGATGAAGAGCCCTTAGCTAAAATCTTAATGGATTTAAAGGGTAAGAAAAGATGGCTGCAACCGACTTAGAGCCTTTTGATGATGAAGCTGACTCAAGTTCGGATGATGATGATCTTGCCTCGAGATGAGAACTACAAGTTAGGGAGGGAAGAGCTTGATCAGGAGAAAGAAGACCAAGAGATTGATTCCTCTGATGCTGATGACACTGAGGTTGAACCCATCATTGTTCCATTCCCTGTGAAGGATGTGTCTAAGGATGTGCCCACATCTAGACGCACATCTACTCGAAAGAAAGGCTGAACAGGTATGTCATCTTCTGTTTCTCTGGTCTCTACCCCAAACCACTTTTCCAAAAGTTTTTATCAAAAAATTTCTTGATAGGTTTACTTTAATTTCCTCTAAAGCCTTTGTTGTTGAGATGAAAAGGGATAGGGAGACTTTTGCTAAACTTGGTATGGACAAGTTTTTTGAGGAAAGAGGATTATTCTTGACTGTGGACCATCCCCTTCCCTTCTACCCCAAATTGGTTTATGAGTTCTATGCAAATCTGCCTAAGGGATTAGATAAAACTTATTCTCATTCTTCTGGTGTTTATGTTAGAGGAGTATTTGTTCCTTTTACCCCTTCTATCATCAATGATTTTCTTGGGTTGTATGATCATTTGGATGATGTGGTTTCTATTGAGGATGATGATCTTGTATTTGCAATTACCCGTGGCAAGGTAACCTCTTGGCGATAAAGCCTAAAGATTTAGAAAGTGGTTCTCTATCATCTCTGTATTGTTTTCTCCACTCTATCCTGGTTGCCAATTTGTGTCCCTCCAACAACAAAACCTCAGTTACTAGGGTGCAAGCCTTACTTCTTTATAAATTGGGAATTAAGAGGCACATTAATTTTGGTGACTTTATATTTAGAAAGATTTGTGATTATGGAGAGTCTCCATCAAAGAAATGGTCTTTACCCTATCCTTCCTTGATTTCCCAAATCCTCATTGCCCAATGGTGTTAAGCACGAAAAAGGAGAAGAAATTGTTGACAATTTTGCCTGTTTAAGGAATCCAAAACTTTATTAGACCACTAGCAAAGGCATGTTGATCTTCCTTTGGGTACGGTTCTGAGATTGGTATGGAAGATGTGGACACATACGGTGTCACATCTGAAGAAAATTTTATTGCTCGAGATGAAGGATTTAGATCTTTGCCATTATAGATGCGAAGCTCAAGCTCAAGCCTCCATTGCCCGTACTGACAATCGAAAGCTCTTAGGGATAATCTCATTCGATGGCATGCAAAACTTTCTAGTCAAAAGGGGAGATGGATGCGGAAATGAAAAGTGGGATCTTTCTTTGTTGCGTCTTTTGCTAAAGTGTATTTGGTTTTTAAGTGGAGACATTTTGATCTGTGATTTAGGGAGAAAATTTTTTGGTGTTTTGCTGTGATGGTTGTTAAAGACAATTTTTAATTTTTCTGATTTAGTTTTTAGTTTTTAAAACAATGGTTTGTAATAGCTTTAAGTAGGACATGGCTGAATGGTGTTTGCTTTTGCTTAATGAGCTGCTAGTATTACATTCTAATTACATTTTGCGGTTTTTATGTGTGGATGTGTATACACATCTGGACACACACACATCCATTCGGGGAGTTATGTCTTTCTATATTACGTGGTCATAATATTATGTTTGTTATAAATCTTTGGTTTTGACCGAGAAAGTCCAAAATAGGGGGAGATTGAAAACGTGAGTCTTTGGGAACATATTTATGTTTCCTTATTTAATTTGTCTTCTATTATGGTAAGAAGATTTTGAGACTTTCATGGAGATTTATAAGTATCTTACTTTTATTAAGAGATTGTAATTATGTAAATATCTTTTATTTATGTACGTGGTTTTATATTAGGACTAACCTACTAATATTTGATTTCGCTTGTGAGTGTGTTATATGTTTTCATATAGAAAAGGAATCTCACAAAGGAAGAGGTCGATTGCATGAAGATCTTCTCAATGGTGCATTATAAATACAAGGCATTCGGCGCGAAGAGAAGCTACGGTTTTAGAGAGAAAAACATACATACTTCATAGCTTTCGATTGAGTTGTGTTTAGGTTGTGAGCTTACATCCGTAACTCACATCTAGGTTTTATAAAGTTCTCTTATTTTACTTACGATTGAATAAGTCATACTTGGGAAAGGGGAGTTGTTCATATCATAGAAAGGTGATTAGAACTTTGTTTAGTATTTTCATATTTTAGTTTTTTCACTTATTTGTTTTTGTAAGAAACAAAAGTTTTTATAGTGAAAGGTTTTGGGCGTAAGCCTGGTTTGCTGATCACACGGATCGATGGCGTATATAACTCTTGAGTTATTGCATTTAATTTGCTTTTATTTTATTTTATTCCGCTGCATTATCTGTGGATGTGTGGACAGTTGTGAGACACATCTGTACTCACATCCGTTGCCTATTGCGTGATCCAAGTTTCCTAGCTACACGAAACTTTCAAACAGTAATCCACAATGCTATTGTTTTTTTTGAACTATCAATGGTGCTTTTCTTTTAAAAATTGGATTGGTAAGGACAGAGAGGGTGGGGTGGGGGAAGAAGCTGGGGCTGCTCTCATCTGTAAGTGAGCAGGGTCATATTTACACGAGTACTGAAAATCTCATTGGTACTGTATGCGAAAGACCGCCTAAGTAGCTTACTATCTTTTAAGTCAATCTGTAAATAACTTTCTATCTTTACCCTTATAGCTTTAATCATGTTCTTGATAAATAACTTTCTATCTTTACTCCTGTTCTTGATGTAATGCTTTCTTTTTTTTTTATCAATCACTGTGGTCCATTCTTTTTTGTATGGGCATGTCTTCTCTCAATCTCTTGCCCCACTCCTATCTCTCTCTTTCAGTTTTTGTATTTTTTTTTTTTAAATACAAGTTTTGAAGCCAGGAATATGTCTACTGCTCCCTCCGTCTCACTATTATGTTTGGCCACATTTTCATTTTTATTTGTCTCATTTTGTTATCATTTATAAACCCAATGCAATTTTTTTATCTTATTTTCCTATTATACTCTTATTTATGATTTACATTTAACTAATTAATTAGACATGTACAGATTCTTATACAATAATTAAGGAAGGGTATAACTGGAAATGTAAATATTAAACAAGACATTTATTAAAGTTTCTTAAACTACGTGATTTTCTCTTGTGGCCAAATATAATGAGACGGAGGGAGTAATATTATAAATTGTGATATTATAGAATCCCTTCCTTACATTAGCATAAAATTTTGGTAAACTTTGTCGCAAAATTTGCGAGACAGATGGAGATGTAAATAAAAATTAAAGTGAGGCAAAATTTTTGGAGTGAAGAGAATACAATTTAAAGTTAGGATCAAATTTTGTGTGCAATTATTTATGTAGATTTTTTGTTACAAGGATAGCAGTTCAAATGCTCTATATCAATTTGAAGTTTTTTGGGTACTTTTTTTTAGGAAAAACACTTTTGTGGTTTGTTAAACTTCCTTCGTGCATAAACAATTTTTTTATTAAAATTTTTTTTCCCAAAATAAATGACATTTTGTAAATAAAACTTTGTCCCTAGATGCTACTTTACTATAAAAGGATTTCTAATCATTATATATTTGCAAAAGTAGATATTTAGAAAGTGAATAGTTTGTACCAAAATAAATAAATAGTGGATAGTAAAAAAATGTATTTTTGCCATTAAATCCTAAAAAAATACATTTTAAATTAACTTTTATATTTATAGTAACTCTTTTAACATAATTTCTGTTATTTGTAAAAGTTTTTTGATCGTGCGTTTAATTAATGAGAAGAGGTGATAGATTAGTTTAACCTAATTTAACAAGATAATATTTGTAGTTTAAAAAATTATCAAAGAGTTTTCAACGAAAATGACAATTATGTCTGATTGGAGGGAGTGAGGGTGACTGGCTGGCCAATTACAATTCTTCCTTGAGCCAATTGTCTAAAATTAATGGGTTGTCCTAAATTGCTTAGGAAATGAAATCTCTTATGTCAAAAGTGTACTCAATTAAAACCATATTGGCCATTCAATCTCCATTAACTTTTCTTTCCCAGCTTTGTTGGCATAGCCTAATTCATTGGCCCATTTTTAAATGGTCCAAATGTTATGAATAAACAACTTCTTAAAATATTCGTATTATAGGTCAGTAGGGGACCTAGGGGTTATATGCCTCACCCCACCCCACAAAAGCCATATGCTCTTTACTTGCAATAGATATTTATGTTACGAAAACACTTCAAAATTTATTTTATTTTTACTTAAAACTATTTCAATTTTTGTGTGTTGTATACTTGTATTTGGTGCGAGAGAGACATTTATTGAGATTCGAGTTTTTAAGAAATTCGAGTTCAGGTTTTGATCGTCCCTCAAAATTGACGGTGGAAAGATGTATTGAATCAGTTTTAGACTAATCAATTTAGCTACACTTTTAATCTTTCTTTTTTCTTCCCAAAATACACAAATTTTAGTAAAAAACTTGTTCCAAAACACTGATGCATTGAGAGAGAGAGAGAGAGAGAGAGAGAGAAGCACATGATCTATAATACATAGGAGGTTGACTCAAAAGAGTAAAGAGTCAAGCATGATGATTATACAAAGACGATTTCTTGCCAAACACTAGCAAAAAAAAAAAAAAAAAAAGAAAAAGAAAAAAAAAAGAAAAACTGAAAAAAAAAACATAGCACAAGAGGGTTGGATATCTAAGAAACCCCATGCTAATGCTACATACAAGTTAGAGCTTCTTCTTTAGGGGATAGAGACATATACATAATACTACTATCTTAATAAATTATTGCATCTATATACAAACTACTGATCAATAAATAAAATTAGCTGTCAAATTAGCCGGTTAATGATGCGCCAAATTGCTCACTCATGGGGTAATTAAACATATTATCAATAGTGATCGTAGTAGTAGTAGTAGTAGTAGTAGTAGTAATCTTCTCTTGATCAGTAGTATTCATCATCATCCAAAGTGTGTCGGGACTATAATCCCATAACGGAGACGTTAAATTACTAAAAGGGTCATAAACCGGCTTTATACTATCCCCGCCTTCTTCTAATAGAGCTATATCTTTCCATATTTCATCCATGGAAACCTCTTCTTGGATCCTAATATTTTTTCCTGATTTAGAACTAGCCATTTGGATCATTTCGAGTCCCCCTGTGTCATAGAAGCTACGCTCATCTGTCTCGTTGGTTGACATGGAATCAACATGAGGGGTATTGCTGCAGTTGGATGAAGTCGGAGATGATGAGTTTGAAGAATTGGATATTGATGAAGAATGGGATGGAGACATGCTGCCCCTTTTCTTTTCTTGGGCCATCTTCCTCATGTGTGTCCTCCAATAGTTTTTGATCTCGTTATCAGTTCGCCCTGGTAATTTACGAGCGATTCTAGACCATCTGCCATGCCAAATTGTTGCTATTTATCATGATCACACAAAATTGCTTGAACTACTTAATTTTAAACCAAAAATAGACAACTGAATCAACTATTTAAATCGCTCAAAATCTTATACAAAAAAAAAAAAAAAAAAAAAAAGGTTTCCCTGTAAAAAAAACAGGTATTTAGGACTTTAAAATCGTCAATTCATCTGTTAAACCAAGACAAAGAAAATGAAGAAATTAAAATAAAATGTAAAAGAAGATGATTTTCAAACCTATTTCCCCATTTGTTGTGAAGCTCAAGAACAAGGCGTTCTTCATGAGGAGTCATCTTGCCTCTTTTGAGACCAGGGTGCAGGTAATTAACCCAACGTAACCTGCAACTCTTACCTGTTCTCTTTAAACCTACAACCAAATAATTCACCAATAATAATTGGAAAACGTTAATTTTATTTTTTGCTCCTAGCAAAAAATTTCCCATGTCCCAAATAATCCTACCATTTTCATTTTGTCTCCCGCCACCTTCAAACCTGAAACTTTTGCTACGAAATCCCATCGTCGATCTCCAAACAAGTTCACGTAAAATACAAGCTGAACATCTTCTTGTTCAGTCCACGGTCCCTTTCTGATCGTCTCTCCGGCCACCATTTTTTCTCTCCACAAACTCTTTAACTTTTTTTCTTTCTTTTTGGTACGATACAATTTGATGGGAATATAATGTGGACACTAGTGCTTAATTTATACTAGTGGATTTCATTTCTATTATGGTGGGGTTTAATGCATGTTGTGATAATGTTTAATATATTTTTTATTTCAATAAATCTGAATGATAAGGGCTCTATTTAAATGTTGATATGATGTAAGCCATTAACGATAGTTGTTGATTATAATAGACACAAGTGGGTGATACGTGGATGTAATTTTCATATTTTTGCACTCCATTGATGACTATATATAAATTCATTAGCGAAGCTAGATATATTTGTAAGTGATTCAAAAATGAGCGAGAATAAAAATTACACTGATTATATAGAAATTTAATAAAAAAGGGGGTCAAAACTGTTATAGTAATATCATTGTACATTTTTTTTTTCCAAAAATGAGGGGGTTAAAACTAAAAAATTTGTTAATGTCAATGCATTTTTTTAAAAAAATGAGGAATTAAATTGGCAATTTAAAAAAAAAATAAGGGGGTCAAGTGACCACCTTCTCATAGTGTGGTTTAGCCACAGATAGTCACTAACTTTATCATAATCAACAGGAGATTTACTAGTCATTTTGCTATGTGGGACACGTAGTAGTACGAATTAAAATAAAATAAAATAAAATGAGGTTGATTAGAAGAAAGGAGATATATGCAACTTATGGCTCTCAAATTAAGTTCATATAAAAAATGATTTGAGATTAGAAAAGTACGACTTTATTGTGTAAATTGTGAAAAGTGGATGGATTAGAAAAGATTAACTAGTGGTTTAGCTTGGATATATAGATGAAAAAAGTTAATGGAAGTTGATAGATTTGTTCTTCAACTTTACCCTACTTATAGTAAATGATGCTCTTAGTTGTCCCTTTAATTTGATTAATTCAAAATGTCCTAAAAAGTTAATATGGAATCAGTAGATATAACATTTTTTGAAATCACTGCAACAATTAATTTATTACAGCGTTCTACTTATCAACTAGAATGAGATCGGTATTGAGCGGATGTCAAATAAATTTTGACCTCCAAGTAGATAAAAAAGGTTGATGATTTTATCTACAGTAACTGTTGTAACGAAAAATCAAATCAAATCAAATCGCTACAACTATTTTGTATCCCTATGTATATGTTTGGAAAGGAAAGGTAGTTGTCGAAATAGCTTATGATTTTATGAGCATGTGTTGGTCTCTCGATGTAATTATAAATGGAGAGATTAAAGTTGAGCTACTTGAGTAGTATATATATATTGCTTTAAGTAATTTGTTGTTGAAGAAACTGAGAAAGGGGATCTTCCCTAAGAAGGAAAGCTTGTCATGTTTCAAAATTTTGAGTAATACATATATTAATTGGGCCCTATTGCTACAAATAACAAAAGACCTTTGTTTTTTTTTTTTTTTTTTTAGAATTAAACTATGTCATAAAATTTCATGTGAAGCGTATTCTTAGCTTAATTTGTCTATTTATTTTATGATATAGTTTTTTTTTAAGTACGCAAATCTGCAAATACAGAAAGGGAGCAATTAACACACATTACAAGAAAAGAAGAAGTAAAGATGAAAAACTTTTTGCTAATATGAAGTGAAAGAATTACAGCCGATGATGGCATCCACTGTTAGGCACTGGTCGTCATTAAGTCTGCAAAAATCACAGTTGGCATGAAAAATCAACCCTGGGTGAATCCTCCAATCTGAAAATCTGTTACCTCTGGTGACGGAAACGATGGGAGCTACTTCGTTCATGGGTCCAGGCATAATGTCGGCCTAGACATAATACCTAGGATCACTCTCTAGAGTGGACCAACATAAAGTGCCCACCTCGGCAAATTGTTTCAATCTCTCTATCAGCTGGTCACTCCACTCAGCTCTCCATACTACTTTGCGCATGCCGGCCAGCTTAGAGGGAGAAGGGAACTCCCAGCCCCCTGACGGCTTTCTACTCGAATAACGTGGGTGTTCCACCCAGCCACCTTGCTCGACATTGGAAAAATAAGTTTAGGCCGGTTAGGATCACTCCTAATCACTATCAGCCTGGAGTCAGACTTATAGCTAATGGTAAAGAAATGATGAAAAGCTGTTTGACAAGGTTCAAAACCTAGACTACGACATAAAACAACAAAGCCGACGAGGAACCTCACGGCATTGGCCCATAGCATAGCCGGGACAACTTGCATATCCTCTAAGAATTCATTTATGAACGGATCTAGGGGAAGACGAAGACCCTGTTGAAATTGTTTGTAGAAAAAATTATCGTGGTTCAAACTATAGTAGAAGTCAGTGGCAGTCTCCTCAGTTTCAAAAGGGACCCAATGAGAATAACTTACATTGTACTCGTCCCTTGACACCCCATACTTGGTATGAATTTCTTCTATCATAGGCTCCCCGGCCTTAACTGGTCTTGGTCTAGGAGTATACGTCCTACCACGGCTATTCCTCCCTCGGCCTCTCCCTCCTCGGCTTCCTGAACCCTCTCCCTCGTCGAAGGAATTTACAATGTTTGATGACGTCGAATGACATGTTTGACGATCAATACCACTTCCTCTTCTCACCATGGCTACAAAACGAAATGACAAAGGGTCAGAAACTTGGCAAGGAAAATGGAAGACGAGGATGAAGAAAAATACCCCTCCTCGTCATAACTAAGGTCGAGGAGGGGACCTTACCCATCAATGGTGGACGATCTGAAGGGACAGATTGAAGATAGTGCAAGTTGATGTGATCGATTAAAACCCATGGAATACCATAACATTGGGAGATTCAGCATCTAGCTGATCAATTCTCTGCCCTCTTGGGTACCTTACATCGGTTCTAGGGCTTTGATATCTCGTCAAGATCTCCCCTATCTCTATCAGGCTCACCATCAACCAAGGGCAGTCAGATCGTTTGTAAATTCTAAAGTTTTTGATATGGTAGCAGAAAACGACATTAGGATTACTGCTCCAAGTTCTTGCCATTTCTAAAATAGCGGAAGGGACACGGAGAATTACTTAAGAAAACCTTCAAATTAGGTCAACAATGGCGGATACCGTGAAGAACATCAACTAAAAAACCCAGAGATCGAAGAAATTATCCTTTTGATCGAAGTTTGGTGAAGGGTAAACGGATGAAATCAAGCACAATCGAGTGAATCTGGGCAGCAAGATCAAGAACAGGAAGGGTAGTTTTAAATCTTGTTATTTCGCTCCTAAACCTCAACAGTGATAAAATAGAAGAATTGAAGCTGGTTTTTTGTTTCTATACCCCCAAGTGGATTGGGTCCTAAACATGATCCTGCCAAGAACGACGTACGAGAAAGGGAATGGGCTTTTCTACCTTCCTCGAATTAAGGCTCCGTTTGTTTCGACGTAAAATATTTTTCGGAAAACGTTTTCCGAAAAATATTTTTCTGTAAAATGTTTTCCTGTAATATATTTTACGGAGGTAGGGCGTAAAATGTTTTACGGAGGATTGGTGTAAAATGTTTTCGGCTGTTTGGTAAGGAAAATGTTTTCCGGAAGGGCGTAAAATGTTTTATTTTTTATTTTTTTATTATTATTATTTTATTTTTTTTATTATTATAATATATATTTTTTTTATTATTATTATTATTATATTTTTATTTATTTATTATTATTATTATATTTTTTTTTATTATTATTATTTTTTATTATTATTTTATTTTTTATTTTTTTATAATTATAATTAATATTATTTTATTTTTTATTTTTTATTTTTTATTATAATTATTATTATTATTATTAATTTTTTATTATTATTATTATTTTATTATTTTATTTATTTATTTTTTATTTATTTTTTTTATTTATTATTATTTTTTTTATTTATTATTATTATTATTATTATTATATTATTATTTTATTATTATTATTATTATTTTATTTTTTTATTATTATTATTATATTATTATTATTATTATTATTATTATTATTATTATTATTATTATTATTATTATTATTATTATTATTATTATTATTATTATTATTATTATTATTATTATTATTATTATTATTATTATTATTATTATTATTATTATTATTATTATGAGAAAGTAGAATGTTGTACCTTGTGAAATATGAGTTGTACATGAAGGACACCATTTTTCGGAAAATGTTTTACTTATGACAAGATCAGTATGTCATTTTACTTAGGAAGGGCGTAAAATATTTTTCGGAAAACGTTTTCTCCATTTTTCAGAAAACAACCAAACAGCGAAAAACGAGTTATTTTTCGAAAAATATTTTTCGGGGGCTCAACCAAACAACGGAAAACGAGTTATTTTACGAAAACGAGTTATTTTTCGGTGAAACAAACGGGCCTAAGTCTTCTCGTCATTCCCCTAAGTCGACCTAGATTTAGTAGGTGAAATGACCAAGGCCCAGAATCAATGACGAGGAGACCTCCCTCCAAGGCCAAGCTGAGCTCCCTTGACGATGAGAGGCCAGTTCTTTCATATCTCTTCCCCGGATCATCGTAGGCCGACCTGGCCATGCATGACGAGGAGAGGCCAGCTCGGCTCACGTACAGAAGTGCAATTTATATTATCATATTCAAATTGGGACATTGAGCAGTTATAATCCCCCTAGGATTATAACCACCTCACATACCAATTCCTATCCGGCAAGGACTCAACAAATATAATCCTCCTAGGATTCATATCTTATCTCTTGACAATACAATTCAACATGTATTATACATGACTATGCCTATAAATACAAACCATAATTCACATATGCTGGTACGTTATCTTTTGACTCTAAACTCTTCTCAATTGATTTCTCTCTCACACAAACCAAGTACTTACTCTCACGCCGGAGGACCTTCGCCGGAGAAGCTCCGACTTAGTTTACGTGTTTGTTTCTCTGTTTCAGGCTATTCAATCGCTGGGATATCACCTACTGCAGGATTTGGGCTGGATTTGAGCTGATCCGATCGTTTCTGACAGCATCAATCATATTTTTCTTTAGTGCATAAACAAATATAATAATTAATTTATATAATAACATATCTACATACTTAGCCTAATTAACGGACATATATCTATATGTCCCCACATTTAAGAAAAAAGAAAAGTAGATCAAGAGTGTAAGATAAGAGCATAAATGGCCCCAACGAAAATCAAACAGCAAACTACAAGACTACTGGCCGGGTTGCACAGTAAACAAAAATTAATAAAGAGCAGCCACAGACACGGTTGGCATCTTCCGTTTCAATAATATTTTCTACATTGAGTAAGACATCCTCCAAATTCATTACGTAATACACGCACTATGGACATTATGATAAGGAGATATTTAAAAGTGGTGGCTATATTTGAAAGAGATGTGACCCTTTCTCTTATTCAAATTCTTTTTTTGTACTATCATTTTGTTTTATATTTAAAACTGAATATTCCAGTTATTTTTATGAATTTAAATATTAAAAATTGATGGTTATAATAATATTTTCTAAGCAAATAATAAATTAATTGCATTAATAAAGTTGCAGAAGATAGCGCTGCATAATAGTTGAAAACTCATCCAAAAGACAAGAATTTCTATTACAAATACGTACAATCGTAAATAAACTGACAACTGTAATAAAATAGTTTAATACATCTGGAACTTTAATGTCCAACTTGAAACCTGATCTCCTACGAATGCACTTTCATGTAATTAATAACTTGTGATGCCTCAGACTGGTAGAATTTGGCTTTGAGATAAAGTAACTCATTTGAACAGACAAGTGCATAACCTAGCATCGCAAATATTGAAATAAGAAAAAACACAAACAATACACAAAAGCTCCCGACAAGGAAAAAAGACAAATACTCTCGACAATACCATCTCAAATTATCAGCTTTTTATTTTTATTTTTATTTTTGTAGCAAAACTCATATGAATACGTTAAGAATGATAAAAAGTTGAGTCGCATCGTTAGGGTATTGAATGGTGCCAGCAATGCAATGGCTCTCCATTGTTTGGGTCTTTGGTGGGGTTTGTGATGAGAAGAGTGACCCCCAAATGAAATATTAACCGTTGTCAATTGTCATGACGCGGATGCCACCCACTTATATTTGTATATGGCCACCCAACCATTTATCTCTCTTCCTTCCCCAATTTTTTTTTTTTTTTTTTTTTTTTTATAGTGTTACTTTTTCTTTTTTTCTTTTTTTGGTACAGAAAATTGTAGTAATTGAGCTATCACTATGAGTAGGGAAGTATCACAAGAGTGATAAATTTTTCCCAACAAAATTTTAACAATGTTGCATTCTCAAGGTTCGAACTCGATACCTCTGATTAATTTATAACACCCCTTAACAGATGATTTAGATGATTGACGGTCTCCTCCTTACATTTTACGGATATACTTTATTCTTCTCAAAGCTTTACGGGAAAAAATGAAAAAAAAAATCCCTCATTCTTAAAAATCATTCAAGTTTAACTTAAAGTTTATGAAAAATTATTTTTTAATAAAATTTTAGGTGTTATTAATAATTCTATTTTAATAGGTTAATTTCACTATCCACCTCTCAATTTTGAGCAAGCCACTCTAAATATGTAAGTGCAAAATACTCTAAATATGTAAGTGCAAAATAGTAACATTGTTTAAATAAATATTGATACAAAAGAGTAAATGAGACGAAATCAAATCTCGTAAAAACAAGAGAGAGAAATCAAAGTGAGTCTAAAGAAAAAGAAAAGAAAAAAGACAAAATCATAAAGAAGATAAAATATTACCAACCACGAAAAAATAAAAAATAAAAATCAATTGTGCTCATTAGCTTGACTTTTGGCAAATTCTAGAAGGTTTGCTAAAATTAATTAGTGAAGAACATTTTAATAGGACAACTAGTCTACTGGTAGTACATATTAGAACGTAATATAATTATCCGTCCATTTTTTATATATTAATAACTATTAATTTTAATATTATTTAAATAGTACAATAAATAAAATACATTTGTTTAATAGCTTGAAAAATTATTTGTGAAATTTGTTATGGGTGGAGAAAATATAAATTAGTGATATGGAAATAATCTATTTGAACAGAGTTGTGATTCGATATGGTTTAATTTTGAGACTTTTAAAACTCAACGTTACTTTAAAACAAACTCAAGGGTTTGATTTGGTCTCCGATTCTTCATTTTAAACTAAAAAATTGAATTGAATCCGTCATAATTAAACTTACAAAATTAAATCTTTCTAAAATAAGCTGACGAGTTTTTGTTAAAAAGAACTCGGGAATTTGGTATGGTCTTCGATTCATCCTTTTAAACAAACCAAATTGAGTTGAACTCGTCATAAATAAACTTACAACGATAAATCTTCTAAAACTGACTATGCGCACCTCAGCTATGCTTGGTTACGGGCATGGTTGTGCTCCCTTCCTCTCAATTATTACAATTTTTTAAATGATTTTTTTTAATTTATGATGAATATAAATAAGACGGAGAAAGTAATTTAATTAGAAAAAACTCAATTGAGGCATTTAAAAAAAAATGAGTTTGTTTGATAAGAATATAATTATCACCTAAAAGATTAAGAAACCCATAAAAAAAGGTTTTAAAAGGAAAGTTAAAATTGACTTATTTCATATCTTTTAGAAAGTGAAGGTTTTATGAGTTATACAACTATAATTAAAATGTCCATGGAAATTTCCCAATTAACTTTTCAGCTCTTAGAATTTAATATTTTAGCTCTACCTTTTTAGACATAGGTTTTCAGATATTGATTTTCATTTTCAACAAACACAAAATTTAAAAAGAAATAAAAAGATCTGAATTATCATTATATCAATCTCAGGCAAAATAGATGCACGTAAAAATATACTCCCTCCGTCCCATACCAAGGTTCATTGGTAATGGTGTGGGTTTCACGCTTCTTAAGAATTTTTTTTGAAAGTGGGTAGAATATTAGAGAAAAGAGAATGTAAAAGTTAAATGTGGGGTAGGAAATAGTATGAAAGAGTATAAATATACTCTTGAGATTTCTTTTTTATTTTTGTAATTATGTTTTGTATATGTTTACATAAATAGAGTAGGATTAATTGTAAATATATTTGACTAACAATTTAACCATTTATTGTTTAGTTAGTATTTATTTTATTTTAGGTAAACAAGGAATCTCAATGAAGGAAAGCTTGTGAAGATAAGAAAGGGAGATGTGATTTTTGAATTTCAAGGAGATTGACTCCTTGTCAATTAAGGAGTCAACCGGTTATAAAAAGCAAGCTTCATCTCCTTCATTCTTACGCCTTTCAAAAGAGAAAAACAGAGAATTCTTATTTCCTTGAGGCTTTTATTTTGTTTCTTGAATATCAGAAGTTTGATCATTCAAGATTGTTTTATGTTTGGTGTTCTTAGATTAAGAACGAGTTTTGTCTATTCTTAGTTTTATTTTTCTTTCATTGTAAGTTTGGTTTGTAACTTGTTTTCAACATGGTTGTTTTTTATGAAAGATTTCCAGCAAGCATAGTCTTGCTGAAGTGTTAAATTCGTTATTATTCCGCTGCAATTAAATTCTATTCAGTTATTTTATTTTCTAAAAAATTCTGTTCTGTAAGTTGTGCTGACAGTTGTGCAAACAACTGTGCAGACGAGCCATCGCACAACTAGTTACAGTCCTAGCTACAAATCTTTCAATTGGTATCAGAGCCTGCTCTCGACTCAAACTGAGATCGATCCTTGAAAGTAGCCAAGATGGATTGTCACCATAGTCATAGCCATAATAAACCGCCTACTCTAAATGGTTCTAACTATACCATTTGGAAATCGAAAATGATTATGCATATAAAGTATATTGATCATCGTGCGTGAGTAAGTCTTGTTAATGGCTATACTGCACTCGTAATTGAACTTACCTCATCCACATGTGATGGCAAGGAAGAGAAAAACTATGGTCCTAAACCCATAGATACTTGGACTCTTGAGGAAATCGCACTGGCCAATTATAATGCTAAGGCAATGGGAGCAATCTCAGACCATGTGGATCCTCATATGTACAGTTAGTTCTCAACTCAAACGGTTGCCAAAACCGCATGGGACATACTTCAACTTCATTGTGAAGGACCGGCTAGTTTTAGGAAAACTAAGTTAAGAACATTGATGTCTAAATTTGAAACTTTAAGGATGGGAGAAAATGAAACAATAAAGAGTACTCTGCTAAGCTATTGGACATCTATAACGAATCTTTTTCATTGGGTGAATCTATATCCAATTCGAGAATTGTTAGCAAAGTACTTAGAACCCTCCCTGAAAAGTTTAACATGAAAATCTCTGTGATTGAGGCGACTAAGGATGTCCAAACTGTTGAACTTGATATCATCCTGGGTATTTTGACAAATTTTGAATTAAATCTTGGGGTACAAGAGGCTAGCAGAGCAAACTCAATGGCTCTTGCGAGTGCTCTCAAAGTATCTCAGAATCTTGTTCAACTGTCTAATGATATAGATGAGTCTAACTTGGGAGAAGATGAGTGTGAATTGATAACACAAAAATTCAACAACATGTTGAAAAAGAAACGATCAACAAAGTTTTCTATTTCATCATACTCTCCTTCTTCCACGGTTGAAACATCTAAAAGGGAGAGCATTGTAAAGAAACCTTTTTTGGAAGGTAAAAAGCCCATCGAGTCAATTCAGTGTAGGGCTTGTAAAGGTTTTGGACATTTTGCTAATGAATGTGCCAATACCTTAAGGAAAAGGGAGAATGAGTTTTTCTGCGTCCTTAAGTGATTCTGATGGTGATGAACAGACTGCAAATATGTCTATATGGCATTCATCTCAGATCACATTGTCTGATAGTGATTCGGATGTGGAAGTTGTGCAATACTCTGATCGCACAACTTGCCACACAACTGACTACACAACTGATAACAGTGTGTATACCTGCTTGAATTCTTCTACTACTGGTGAAACTAATAATGATCCAGAAGACGAAGAGTGTGCTACCTATGAGGACTTGCACAATACCTATGTTGAACTCCACGCTGAATGGGCTAAATGTATGGAGCAACTCAAGGTATTTAAACAGGTAAATGAGAAACTAACTGCTGAAAATCTCAACCTAAAATCTGAGGTTGAGTGTTTATCTAAGGAGAGTGATTCTCAAAAGGACTCCATAGCCAAGTTGGAAGTTTTACTCACAAAGAAAGATATTGAGTGTGAAAAGTTCAAAACTGAGCTTAAAAGAGAAACTGAAATTCAAACTAATCTTAACAATGGTAAGGCTGAGTTGGAAAAAGTTTTGAATTTGGGTAATCAAGGAAAATCTGAATTTGGCTATGGAGGTCACAATTTTGTCAAAGAGGGTGAGAGTTCTTCCAAAGTTGAAAAGAAAAATGTTTTATAAAACAAAAGGAAAGGTCACAGGCGAAGACAATTTGTTTGCCATCATTGTTTTGTTCCTGGTCACATTCGACCATATTGCTATAAGTTGAAACAGGAACTTGAACTTATGAAGAATGGTGAACACTTGGGCAGACAGTTGTGTGCACAACCGAACACACAACTGTACACACAACCCAAAGCTGGAAGAAAAACTGGCTGGGTAAGAAAGGAAATCGTGAACTATCAGGTGGCCTACACTTCTCTTAAGAGTAGTGTTGAAGGGTCCTGGTATTTTGACAGTGGCTGCTCTCGCCACATGACCGGGGCACGTGAAAATTTCAATGACTACGAACCATTCAAAGGTGGGAAAGTCAACTTCGGTGGAGGAACTCAAGGTAAGATCATGGCAAAGGTACGTTGCATGTAGAAGGTTTACCTAGGTTGCATAATGTGTTGCATGTTGATGGGCTAAAGGCTAATTTGATAAGCATAAGCCAATTGTGTGATGATGATCTACATGTCAAATTTGATAAGAAGATGTGTGAGGTCTTTGATGATTCAAATAGATGTGTTTTGACAGGATTAAGATCCTCAGATCATTGTTACAAGTTGGTTGAAAATCTTTCGTACCTTAAATCGATTTTTGATGATGCTTCTGATCTTATTGTCAAATCTGCTGAGGATGATATTGCAGGTTGCATGTGGAAACTTGATTCAGTTAATGACGAATCTGAACCAGAAAAAGTGAATGAATCTGCAGAACAGCCATATGTTCAGACAGTTGTGCAACCAGTTGTTCGCACAACTGACAACACAAGTAGTCAGACAACTGAAAAACAAGGTTCAGATTCTGAAACTGATGAAATTGAAGTAATCAGAGAGAAGGACATTACTTCCAGAATACAAGGAAATCATCCTACCTCCCAGATCATTGGGGAAGTGGATGAAGACATAAAAACACGAGGAAGAAGGGTCAATTATCGTGACCTTGCAAGTTTGTTAAGTGTACAATCTGTGTACACTCAGGTACGTTCGTGTTGTTGTGTTGCCAATGACGAATCTAATTCAGAGGCATTTTTTAAGGCATTTGAGGGGGAGATAATCTTTGATTCCAAAAGCACCAATGTTGGAGGTTTTTATCTCGAAAATAAGTTGGATTCATGGGATAATAGGAAACAAACTTTTGTTATCCTATCAGCTGCTGAATCAAAATGTGTAACAGTTGGTAGTAGGTGCCCTAAGCTCGTTTGGATGAACAAATTGGTCAAAGACTGTGAAATCAAAAACAAAGTTTTATCTATTTTTTGTGATGCTAAAAGTATCATAGATATGGCAAATGGCCCTGTTCAATGTTCTACTCCTAAGCATCTAGATTTTAGACTTCATTTTGTTAGAGATATTGTTGAACAAAAAATTATTAGTTGTGAATTTGCTGAAACTAATAAACGATTGATTGATTTTTTCATAAAGTCCATTGTTTTCGAGAGATTTTCTTTCCTAAAAAGATCTCTCGAATTGTGTGTGTTGAGATGATCTCACAACTGTGTGGACATCTGTCTGCATCTCTGTATATTATATCTTACAGAAAACACACACAAAAAAAAATTGTATTCATTAACTGCACGATTATCTCTTGTGATCACTTGATTGATTTGCTACTTTGACACTGTGTTTGACTCTTGATTGTGAGATCCCTCCTAACTTGGTGATAAAATTTCCTTGTTAAAACTTTCTTGTGATAATTATCATGGAGTGGGTGTCTAATCTAAGGTCACTGAAAAAAATAAGTTGCCTCCATTTATTTTGAAGCTTCCAGTCATGTGCTCAATGCCAATGTCTTATTGTTACATCACTTGGGAAAAAAATTTGGGCAAGCACTATGGTGTGAGAGTGAATAGCTACTTCTCAGTGACTGATTCAATGCCAAATATGGAGACATTCTAGAGGCTACATAATTGAGGATTATCTCATTGACTTCTTGTAAAGTCAAACTGTGTCTTTGTGTAAATTTTTTTCATATCATATCACACTTCATTTAGGTCAATCTCCACTTGTGTGCTCTTCATTTGCATCATTCTAGGCATAATTTTAAACTAGGACATCTTTGGCCCCATGAAATATTCATTTGATTGTTTATTATTTTCATCAAATTGTGGGCTAATCATTTTTTGGTTAACAATATGTTTAATGAGTGTTTGTACAGGTTTGAGTGCAAAGGAAATCTGAATGGAACAATCTTTTAGGGTCCAAGTGGAAAGAATTTCCTATGGTATTGCAATTGGTCACAATATTCGGGTAACATTTGTTTTTGAATTCATAATTTTTGCCCAATTTGATCCTTCAAAAGGTTTGGATTCTTTGACTATCCTTGTTTCCTGTGTCAAATGCACGTCTTCCCAGCCATCATCAGCAACAATGGTCCGTCTTTCTGAAAATCTCAATTTTTTCAAAATTTCTCCACTTGTCTCTTCTGTTGTTCGAACAGTTGTGCACACAACTGGTTTCACATGTGGTCATTTTCCCCGGTTATTCATAAATCTGTAAGTATTTTTTTTATCAAATATTTTTGTCTGTCTCTCCTCCTCTCAAGCTGAAACTCTGATCATATTTCTCAAAGGGGTTTCTGCAGATATTTTCACGGATGTGCGCACATCTTTTGAAAATCTCTAAAGAAAAGGGGGAGAATAGGGGAAGTTGTCTCTCAGACAGTCATTCACAGTAGAGATGATCATCAATTAAGGGGGAGATATCTCTTAGATGATCAATCAAGAGAGATACATGAGATGATCATCACGGAGAGATACGACCAGTTTAGGGGGAGTTTGATAAAATGGAGCGCAATGCGTTAAGGGGGAGTTTGACTTTCCTTATGGTAAGTACAGGTATTGACCAAAACCACAAAAATAGAGGGAGATTGAAAGAGTATGTTTATACTCTTGATATCTCTTATTTTTCCTATTCTGATAAGTTTGAAATTGATAATCTCGATATTTCAGTTTTTATCCATAATCACAAAAATAGGGGGAGATTGAAAGAGTATAAATATACTCTTGAGATTTCTTTTTTATTTTTGTAATTATGTTTTGTATATGTTTACATAAATAGAGTAGGATTATTGTAAATATATTTGACTAACAATTTAACCATTTATTGTTTAGTTAGTATTTGTTTTATTTTAGGTAAACAAGGAATCTCAATGAAGGAAAGCTTGTGAAGATAAGGAAGGGAGATGTGATTTTCGAATTTCAATGAGATTGACTCCTTGTCAATTAAGGAGTCAACCGGTTATAAAAAGCAAGCTTCATCTCCTTCATTCTTACGCCTTCCAAAAGAGAAAAACAGAAAATTCTTATTTCCTTGAGGTTTTTATTTTGTTTCTTGAAGATCAGAAGTTTGATCATTCAAGATTGTTTTATGTTTGGTGTTCTTAGATTAAAAACGAGTTTTGTCTTTTCTTAGTTTTATTTTTCTTTCATTGTAAGCTTGGTTTGCAACTTGTTTTCAACAAGGTTGTTTTTTTTATGAAAGATGTCCAGCAAGCATAGTCTTGCTGAAGTGTTAAATTCGTTATTATTCCGCTGCAATTAAATTTTGTTCAGTTATTTTATTTTGAAAATTACGTTACGTAAGTTGTCTTTGGACAGGTTGTGCGAACAAGCTGTGCGGGCGAAGCTCATCGCACAATTGGTTACAGTCCTAGCTACAAATCTTTCATAGTAGTTAATAATTGATTTTTTTGAAAGTGAGTAGAAGATTAGAGAAGAGAGAATGTAAAAGTTAAAAATATTTAATAGGAGAGAGAATGAGTGGGAGGAATAGTAAGTTAATGATTGGTTTTTTTGTAAATATGTTAACTTTATAAGGGTATAATGAATGGTTTTTTTATAAATATATTAAATCATAAGGGTATAAATATATTCAAAACTTGCCATTTATGAAAGGGAACCTTGAAGTTAGACGGACGAAAAAGAAAATTAGAAACCTTGAAGTGGGACGGATGGAGTATAATTTATGCTTAGCAATATCTATAGTATAAATAAATAAGTAGTATAAATAAGGGTTGTCCACCTCACCCAATGAATAGTTCTATGAATAGTTTCAATCGTCGAAATTTTCATTTTGCCCTCACTATTTTGGCTTTCCCATTTTGCCCTTAAAAAAATTAAATTAAATTTTGCCCTTAAAAAAAAATTAAATTAAAAAAAAAGTGTCCTCGAACACGGGCTTAATTAAAAAAATAAAAAATTACGGGTCCTCGGACACGGGCTTATTCTAGTATATATATATACTCCCTCCGTCCCGCCCGAAAGGGCATTTTTGTGTTCTAGCACGAGAATTAAGAAAAGTGATGTAGGAAAGAGAAAAAGTGTATAGTGAAATAAATGTTGTTAGTGAAAGGTGATATAGGAAAGAGAAAGTGGGGTAGGGAATAGTTAGTGAATATTTATTGTGCGAGTATGACAAGTGGGTCCCACAAATAAAGAAGTAATAAAAAACTTTCCATTTTTGGGTTGTGTCCTTTCAAATGGGACGCCCAAAAAGGAAATTTGTGCCCTTTTGGACTGGACGAAGGGAGTATATATATATATATATATATATATATATATATATATATATATATATATATATTTATTTATTTATATTTAACCAATTAAAATGAGAACCATGAGAATCAATTATAATCATTGGATAAGCGATAAATTAATGGTTTAAATTTAATGTCATTTTATATTTTATAAAAAATGGTGGCATTTTTGTAGTTTTTGTGAATATCAGGGATAGAATGTCATTTAACCTTGACTTTTCAAAAACTGTTGCATCATCATTCAAATTTTCCTCAAATTTAAAAATTAAATATCTCAATATCAATATCTGTAATTCGAAAAAAAAAATCTAAGAACACGATTTTTCTCGTATTGACGAGGTATATCAAACTACATACATAAAGATGGGATTTTGATAAAAAAAAGTTAAACAATAATGAAATTTATAAAATACACTTGAATTTATTAGCTATATTTTTTAACATTGCATTTGTATTCGGTAACTAATTAGCTATCGAATCTATGTATATATTGAAATTGCACATGAATTCAGTAACTACTTAATATCCATGTGTAATTTTGATGAATTAGATGTAATGTTCAAAATACACTTGAATTCAGTAGCTAATTATATTTTGAACATTACATTTAATGCATCAAAATTACACATGGATTCTAAGTAGCTATTTAATCCAAATGCAATGTTAAAAAATATATATGGATTAAGTAGCTAATTAGCTACTGAATAAATAATGTTCAAAATAAATATTGATTCATTAGCTAATTAGCTACTGAATACATGCGCAATGTTCAAAATACACATAAATTCAATAGTTAATTGACTACTGAATTCATGTGCAATATTCAAAATACACATGAATTCAGTAGCTAATTAGCTACTGAATTCAAGCGCAATGTTCAAAAATATACATGAATTTAGTAGCTAAATAGATGTTGAATCCAAGTTTAGGCTCCGTTTGTTTCGACGTAAAATGTTTTCCGGAAAACGTTTTTTGGAAAATGTTTTCCTGTAAAATGTTTTCCTGTAAAATGTTTTACGGAGGTAGAGCGTAAAATATTTTACGGAGGAAAATATTTTACGGAGGAAGGGTGTAAAATGTTTTCGGGTGTTTGGTAAAACGACTCATATTTCACAAGGTGACCTACCCCACCCCACCCCCCAAAAAAATTTTTTTTTTTTTGGTAATCGCCCCTTACCCCCACCCCCACCCCCAAAATTTTTTTTTTTGTAATCGCCCCCTACCCCCTGCCTACCCCACCCCACCACCCACCCCCAAAAAATTTTTTTTTTTTTTTTTTTTTATGTCGCCCCCACCCCTGCCTACCCCCCACCCCCACCCCCCACCCCCAAAATTTTTTTTTTTTTTTTTTGTAATCGCCCCCCACCCCCTGCCTACCCCCACCCCCCCCAAAAAAATTTTTTTTTTTTTTTTGTAATCGCCCCCCTACCCCTTGCCTACCCCCACCCACCCCCCAAATTTTTTATTTTTTTTTTTGTCGCGCCCTGCCCCGCCCCCAAAAAAATTTTTTTTTGGGGTGGGGGTGGGTGAGTGAGCTAAGCCGAGGGTAGGGGAGCGATTACAAAAAAAAAAAAAAAAAAAATTTGGGGTGGGTGGGTGGTGAAAGTAGGCGAGGGTAGGGCGATTACAAAAAAAAAAAAAAATTTTGGGGGGGGGTGGGTGGGGGTGGGGGGTAGGCGAGGGGGGGCGATTACAAAAAAAAAAAAAATTTTTGGGGGGGGGGTGGGTGGGTGGGGGTGGGGGCAGCGAGGGGTAGGGGGCGATTACAAAAAAAAAAAAAAAAAAAAAAAAAAATTGGGGGGGTGGGGGGTGGGGGCGTGGGGGTGGTGGGGGTGGGGGGTAGGGGCGATTACAAAAAAAAAAAAAAAAAAAAAAAAATTTGGGGGGGGGTAGGCGAGGGGGTAGGGCGATTACAAAAAAAAAAAAAAAAAAAAAAATTTTTTTGGGGGGGGTGGGGGTGGGGGGTAGGCGGGGGGGTAGGGGCGATTACAAAAAAAAAAAAAAAAAAAAAAAAAAAAAAATTTTTTTTTGGGGGGGGGTGGGTGGGGGGGGGTGGGGGGGTGGGGTAGGCTGGGGGTGGGGGGGGGCGATTACAAAAAAATTAAAAAAAAAAAATTTTTTTGGGGGGGGTGGGAGGGGTGGGATAGGCAGTGGGGTGGTTGTACCGGGCGTAATATGAGTTGTACATTAAGGCCTCCATTTTCCGGAAAATGTTTTACTTAGGACAAGGTCAGTAGGTCGTTTTACTTAGGAAGGGCGTAAAATGTTTTCCGGAAAACGTTTTACTTAGGCAACCAAACAGCGGAAAACGAGTTATTTTCCGGAAAACATTTTCCGGGGGCTAACCAAACACCGTAAAACAGGTTATTTTCCGGAAAACATTTTCCGGAAAATGTTTTACGGTGAAACAAACGGAGCCTTAATGTGCAAAATACACATGAATTCATTAGTTATATAGCTACTGAATTCATGTGTAATGTTTTAAATACACATGTAAGTGCAATTTTCAAAAATATACATATATTCGGTAGCTAACTAACTACTGAATCCATGTGCAATATTAAAAAAATACACATAAATTCAGTATCTAAGTAGCTACTGAATTAATGTGTATTTTTGAAAATTGCGCTTGAATTCAGTAGCTATTTATCTAATGAATCCAAGTGTATTTTGAGAATTTCATAGTTGTTCATTTTTTTTAATCCTATATTTGGGGATGTAATTTGATTCGTCTCGTTGAGACGAAAAAATTAGTATTTTTGAATTTTATTTATATTTATTATAAAAAATGAGATATTTTATTTTGAAATTTGAGAGAAATTTGGATGATTATGTGAAAATTTTTGAAAAGTGATGCTCAAATGACATCTACAGATCTACCTCCCGACTTTTACAAAAAATACAAAAATGTGACCATTTTCTTATAAAATTACATTTACTCTAAATCATCAATTTATTTTAATCCAATGGTTGTAGTTGGTTTTATGGTTTCATTTTAGATGGGTTCTAATTTGATATATATATATATATATATATATATATATATATATATATTATCTTTTATATCTAAAGGGTACTCCCTAGTGCTAATATATGTTAGGTAAGTATTCTTTCTTGTTTTTAATAATTTTGAAACTATGTTTCTATTTTTAAAAACCTCAGAAGGTAGTAAGTTAAGTTCAATTTTTTCTATTTGTTGGAGAAGAGTTTTATCTTTCATTTGTCTTCTTGCACTTGTTTTTAATCAGTCATTATTGAATCATACAATTCTTATATTCTACTCCCTCCGTCCCACCTCAAGGTTGAACCTTGAGGTGGACACGCTTTTTAAGAAATTTAATTAAAGTGGGTAAAAAATTTGAAGAGAGAGAATGTAAAAGTTAAATGTGTGGTAGGGAATAGGAGAGAGAATGTAAAAGTTAAAAATATTCAATAGGAGAGAGAATGAGTGGGAGAATGTGTGATAGGGAATAGGAGAGAGAATGGTTTTTTTGTAAATATATGGAGATGATAAGGGTATAAATATATGGAAAACTTTCCATTTAAGGAAGTTAAATCTTGAGGTGGGACGGCCCAAAAAGAAATGGTTAAACCTTGAGGTGGGACGGAGGGAGTATATTATTGTAATGAAAAATAGTCCAGGAACACATTTTGTCATAAATAACTTGGAATTCAATAATAATACAAATTACAATCATTTCTTATAAACACCATAATTGGAATACATAATAATTTGAATATATATTACAATAATAATTGAAATACGTTTGAAATACGAAAGTCAAATATTTTGCATAGTGATTTTGACTTTCCTTTAAATGTGACCATTACTCATCAGGCATTTGCAGAGTATGTTTCTTTAAAAAACGTTATATATATATAAATATAAATATATATATATATATATATATATAAATATAAATATATATATAAATATAAATATAAATATATATATATATATATATATATATATAAATATATATATATATATATATATATATATATATATATATATTTATATTTATATTTATATATATATTTATATTTACATTTATATTTACAATTTTTTTTTTCATACTTTTTTTAGTCAAAATTTAGTGAAAAAAAAAATGGCAGCTCTATCATATATTCGTCATAGTCAAGTCATTAATCTTATCTAAAAGCTTTCTTCATATAAAAAAAAAAAAAAAAGTTTAAATAATCTTATCTTGAAGTTCATAATTTCCTACGAATTAAGCAGTGGAGATGTCAGCATTATCTGCAGTACGCTATTGCGATGCTGAATAAACGGAACGGCCCCCTTTTCATTTATATTTATCTTCACTAAGCATGTTTCTTATCTTCATCTTCTCACATATTCAGATTGCACATACCGAATGAATGCATTGCAATTTGCATCCACCAATTGCTAATGTTTCTTATGATTAACTATTTTGTGATATTCCCAGTCTGATATCGAAAATATATTGACGTTAATTGAATTATATATAAAGCTCATTCATTACTATTATTAATGATCAAATTATTTATTGGACTTGTGCATACGTGTAATGGGTTGTAGTTAACCCAATTGAGTAGATGATTGTTGATTATTGTCAAGCCGAAACTTAACGGCTTATTTTAATACCGCAAGTGGACGTTGTATATGTAGTATAGAAACGGCATATGCAGTTCAATCCCACGAGGACAAAGTTTACTATATACTAATAGTTGTTTTTAATTAATAATTATGAATGAAAATGGATTGAGGGGGAATTTGTTTTGTTTATGATTATATAGAAAAGATGCAATATTACTCTAACTTAGATTGAATTCTAAATGATTAAGGTATTTCCGGGATTGAGACTCAAACAACCATGTATTCACCAAACAACCATGCTTTTATAAAAGTGATCAAGTTATAATCAAGGATTATACGCTATTCGTGCTACATTCTCACGATCAAGCAAGATAGCACATACTAGTACAACCTTTCTCTCGATAGTTTCGTAAATTAGTCAAATTCCATTAAGTTTATATTAAATTCACATACTTTACACTAAAGGATTATCGCTAGACAATTAATATACTCTCGTGATTAATAGCACCTAGTTTAATTTATTGTTCCGTTAATCAAGATTAAAGGCTAATTATATCTCTTGATTAACTAGAATTAATACAAATATGTATGTATTCGTATTTGTACTCGTTTAAAAATGACATGAAGAAAATTGATTAACAGATGAAAAAGAGGAAATAATCATATGATTTAATAAGGTGAACACATGAAGTCGAGTTTTCAACCCCAAAAATTTGAGGGATTACTCACTAGCCATTATTAATATTATAAAAGATGAATTAGACATAAATAAAGAGGAAGAGAAATGCATAATTATTCGGAAAACAAAGGCTGAAAATAAACCTTCAAAAAAACTTTATTTATTCAATCTCCAAAATAGTGCTTAAGAACTTACAAATCTCGAAATAATGATATTTATGAATTGCTAATTGTATTAAAGTATGTTTACAATAGTTTTCAGATATCTGATTCACTGATTAAATGTCTTATTTGTAGGTGTTTGGGTCAAAAGTTGCACACATTTTGACTGAGAATAGGTGCTGCTCGGCCGAGTCATATGACCTGCTCGGCCGAGCACAACTTTCCATAAGACATGTCCATTCGCCTTTGATCTGCTCGGCTGAGTTTATAGGGGTGATCGGCTGAGCACCTGCTGGTTTGGTCTGATTAAATTTTCTTTTTCCAAATTTGATCCTTTTACTCCCATAAATTTTACTCCATACCCTTTTTACTCCAAAAATATATTTAACTCCTGTTAAATAATAACAACAAATCAACAAGTATAAAATTCGAGAATCAAGTACAAATACAAGCTAATTTAAACTAAAATGATTAAAACTATACTAAATAAAACATATATTTATCATATAAGTGCCTATAAAATAGATATTTATCAAGTATGTGCTGCCTATGTAGTTGTTCGAACTTGGGAATCGAATCGTTACATATTTCTTGTAAAAGTAATGAATAACGCACCATGATCACGAATAGAGATACAACTTAGCTACTAAAATTTTCAAAAAGTTGACTTTTCTAAAATTTTCTAAAATAGAAAATAGATAACTTCCTCTTTTCCATTTCGCTTGACATCAATTTTTTTTACACAAGAATTAAGAAAAAGTAGCATAGAGAATGAGTGAACTTAATAGTAATTTGATTGGTGTTGTGGGTATAATTTTTTTTTATTTTGAATGGTGTCAAGTGAATGGAACAAATCAAATGAAAATTAGTGTCAATTAAAATGAAACGGGAAGAGTTTCTATAGTATAAATGAGGGAAGTCATCTACAGTTGTATGAATAGTTCTCTTTGCCAAATTTACCATTTTGTTATCACAATTTTGTTCTTTTTTCATTTTGTCCTTTAAAAAAAAATTAAAATTAAAAAACAAAAAAAAAATCACGTGACCTTGAACACGGGCATGTAATAGTTTATTAATAAAGAGAAAAGTATATTCTAGAGTAACATGAGTTATTTTTACAAGAGGTAGATTACATCCAAATAAGAAGTTGGATGCAAACCACATTCAATCGGTTCTAAATTCAACCTGTCGGGCCCATATCGTTAATTCGTTAAAGAAGTTTCCGTATCTTTCAACCTGTTGATATAGTTGGATGGGCTACGAAGCCCATTCAAGTTAGATCACACTGCACTTTCGCCTATAAGTTTGGGTATAAGCTCTCGCTGGTTGGGCCGTACTATAAAAGAAAAGATAAAGTGAGTAGTGAGTTTTTGTTGCGAGAATTACAAGTGAGTCTCATTTTCTGTTTAAAATAATATTTTCTATTTTAAGTAATAAAAGTAACTAGAAAACTTAATATGGGACATACTATAAAAGGAAAGTAACAATGTTAAAATGGGAATGAAGTAGTATAACCACGGTCCAAGAAATATAGAATAGAAAAAATACTACCTCTATGACTAACTAAGATTTATACTTTACTTTTTATTAGTATGTACCAAACTATCAAACTATGAGTCCTATTTTACATTATTTATTTTTAAAATAATAAATAATTAATAGTGTTTTGATTATTTATACTATCTTCTTTTTTAGAATTACAACAAAATTAATATGGAGTACTTACCACTCCACTTTTCACCCATTATTTAATGTTTTGTACAATTATATCTTTAACCCATTAGCAATTATTACTCATTTTTAATATTTTTTTTATTAAGCACACAAACTATTAGAACTTTTAGTGTGAAAAACGAAGGGAGTAGCTTTAAAAGAAAAAAATATCAAATTTTCGTCTACTTCTATCTTCAATTTGTACTAAGGGTGAGTTTGGGAGTGCTTTTTTGTGGCTTAAAATCACTTTTGAAGCTCAAAATCACTTTTAATTGTGTTTGGATAACAATACTGATTATGATTTTAAGATGTTTAAACGCAAAAAACTGCATTTTCTTAGAAGCAGCTATGACCCAGTTTTTGCTAAAAGTGATTCCTAAAAGCTGTTATTTGTGTTGTTTTTACAATAATAACTTATATCTCTTTTATACATTTATTATATCGAGATACATATCATAAAGGTCATTTTTGATATTTATCTTCAATAATCAGTTTTGAACATATACTATTCAAATATACTTATAAATTTTTGTATTTATTACAAATAATCGATTTTTCTAAAATCACTTTTGAAAAATCACTTTAAGGAAATCAGAAGCAATGCCAAACTCACCCTAAAACTGTACATATTTTCTATTATTTTATTTATAAAAAATATATCAAGTTTAGAAAATGTTTTTAAATTATGAAGATTACAATATTTATTTTAGAAAAACAGCTCGTGTTTATTATGAAGTAAAAAAATTATCAAAAGGATAAGTAATATTTTTATATAGAAATTTGGCAAAATGAGTCCAAATGATGATAATACCTCTCGCAGGGCCCGTCCTATTATATTTGGGCCCTAAGTGAATCATTAGGTTATTTTTTAGGATTAATTCCTTCCTACCCCTCTAGCCCAGATTTTAACCCATAAAAATCCATTTCAAATTCAAAATTCCAAACTTATTGAAAAATCCAGATCAAAATAAACGTAAATAAAGCATTGGCAAAGTGGTTAAGACTTTGATTTATAGTGGATGGTTTAGAGTTCGAATCCCACACTTTACATTTTGATTCAATTTTTCTAAAATAACATAGAAAAAGACGGGGTGGGCTAGGAACTTGGGAAGGAGGGGTATTCTAGGTATATTAATCACAGCGGGTTTTTGAGGAATTTCTGATCTCGATTGGATATTTATGGGTTTGTGATCTCAATTATGGGTCTTAGGGTCCTTGGCTTTTAGGATTAATTCCTTCCTACCCCTCTAGCCCAGATTTTAACCCATAAAAACCCATTCCAGATTCAAAATTCCAAACTTATTGAAAAATCCAGATCAAAATACCGTATAAATCCAAAAATCCTTTGACCTGGTCAAATATGATTTCTAAATACCAATTTTACCCTGTCACCACCCCGCCATTCGACATCGCTCCCCTCATCCGCCTCTCTCAATCCCTTGAATCAATTTTCGATTCCCCCGCCCCTTCTGAATTCTTGATGGGAAGGAGGGGTATTCTAGGTATATTAATTACAGCGGGTTTTTGAGGAATTTCTGATCTCGATTGGGTATTTATGGGTTTGTGATCTCAATTATGGGTCTTAGGGTCCTTGGCTTTTAGGATTAATTTCTTCCTACCCCTCTAGCCCAGATTTTAACCCATAAAAACCCATTCCAGATTCAAAATTCCAAACTTATTGAAAAATCCAGATCAAAATACCGTATAAACCCAAAACTCCTTTGACCTGGTCAAATATGATTTCTAAATACCAATTTTACCCTGCCACCACCCCGCCATCCGACATCGCTCCCCTCATCCGCCTCTCTCAATCCCTTGAATCAATTTTCGATTCCCCGCCTTCTGAATTCTTCCCCGATGCCGAAATCTCCCTCGTGGCGGCCCCGACGTCCCAGGTCCACCATTGCGCATCTTGTCTGCTCGAAGCCCCTTCTTCAAGAACATTTTTGCTGGTAAAGAGAGGAATATGAAATTGGAGCTTAAGGATTTGGCCAAGGATTATGAATTGGGATTTGATTCGGTTGTTAGTGTGTTGGGGTATTTGTACAGTGGGAAAATTAGGGCTTTGCCTAAAGGTGTTTGTGTTTGTGTTGATGATGAGTGTTTGCATATTGCTTGCCAGGTTGGCGCTCGATTTCATGCTTTGCAAGTTCTTTATGCTTCTTTCATTTTTCAGATCCCCGAGTTGGTTTCTTTGTGGCAGGTATTGCTAATTTCTTTTCGATTCGATTCAATTCAATTCAGTTTATATTTTGTAAACAATTAAGCTATCAGGGCTGATTATGAGTGAATGAGAATAGATAATCTTATAGCTACTTTAGTATCAATAAAGCTTGTACATGAAAGAAAAAAAATCTAAGTTCTAGTTTAAAGTGCTTAATTTAAGAACCTTCGAGTTTCCATTCGTGACTACTTTTCATTGCTAGAAAGCTCGTAGAGTACACGTGGATATATAGGGATAATTTGTTTTGTCTACGCTTGTTTTAACAACTATTATGTTAGGTTTTAACAACTATTTCTTGATTTTTTTCGAGTTGCTATAGGACCATTCATAGTGTTGTCATGTCCTATACCAGTTGCTATAGGACCATTCAAAGGTCTTAATGCGTTGGTATAAGATTGTGTGAGGTCCTATATCACTTGATATAGGACCATTCAAAGGTCTTATAGCTTTGTATATGATGTTGTTAAGTCCTATACCAGTTGCTATAGGACCATTCAAAGGTCTTATAGCTTTGTATATGATGTTGTTAAGTCCTATACTAGTTGCTATAGGACCATTCAAAGGTCTTAATGCGTTGGTATAAGATTGTGTGAGGTCCTATATCACTTGATATAGGACCACTCAAAGGTCTTATAGCTTTTGTATATGATGTTGTTAAGTCCTATACTAGTTGCTATAGGACCATTCAAAGGTCTTAATGCGTTGGTATAAGATTGTGTGAGGTCCTATACTACTTGCTACAGGACCATCCAATGGTCTTATAGCTTTGTATATGATGTTGCCAGGTCATATACCATTTGCTATAGGACCATTCAAAGGTCTTATAGCTGTGAAATCTCATTTTTTTAAAAAAATTAATTTTCCTCCACAGTCTTATACTAATGAAATATATTGCAAGTATAAACGTAAATAAAGCATTGGCCAAGCGGTTAAGATCTTGATTTATAATGGAGGGTCTAGAGTTCGAATCTCACGCTCTACATTTTGATTCAATTTTTCTAAAATAACATAGAAAAAGACGGGGTGGGCTAGGAACTTGATGGGAAGGAGGGGTATTCTAGGTATATTAATTACAGCAGGTTTTTGAGAAATTTCTGATCTCGATTGGGTATTTATGGGTTTGTAATCTCAATTATGGGTCTTAGGGTCCTTGGCTCTATTTTTTAGTGCTTACGAACCATTTTGCAACTATGGTTTTTTTGAATCTCTACTTGTCTCTGTCTTGTTTTGCTTTTTTTCATTTTTTTTTTATGTAGATCTTCTTAATTATTTTTTCTTAAGTTTTAGTAGTTTCAACAATTAAAATTTAATTTGAATTGTTGACTAAAATTGTAGACTAGTACTTGATGCTGCAGGAATTGTGCTTATCAATCTTCCTCCACGTGGCAGGACTGATCACCTGGCTCCTTGACCTGAAAACAGAACCCACGACTAGCCGGATGTGTCTCCGGCGAAGACGCTCGGGCGTGAGAGTAAGATCGCAGTTGTATAAAGCTCAAAATGTATAGAATAATGAATTCTGATAACAAAATGGCAGTTACCTTTCACCGTTTGGTAGTGATGAAGTATTTATAGGCAAGAGTGAGGTATTTTTGGGGAGGCGGCATGTCCTCCGAGATTATAGCGGCGGTTACTTGGTCATGGGCACGTGTACATAACGGTCCACGATTTGTAGGGATGTGGTTATGAGGATTGTTCAACCAAATACGCCGGCAAGTGTCGGGTCGTCACTTGTTGATTTAGGTCGAGGTCGCCGCTCGTGGAATGGTCGACATTTGTCGGGTAGAGCATGGTTCGTACCCGAATTGTGATTTGGATCATGAGGTCGGACTAAGTTAGGTCGGGACCTGGTAGGTCGGACGAGGGTTTAGTCGATCGATACAAGAGATGGGCTTTGGGCCTTGTTCTGATTGGGTCAGCCTCATTGAGAATGTGATGGCCAAGGCTGCTTGTGATTGGGCTTTACTTGCTTGGCCCAATTCAACACTTTTGGTATGTTCAGTGGCCCCCAACTTTCGAGTTGACTTCGTCGACTTGGAAGTTAAGAAGATTGCTTTGCCAAAAATTGCTTTACTCGAAGCTCGATACTAGTCTTTGAAGTAGGTCGACCGTGATGACGTGGCAACATCACGATCGTTGGTGACGGACGGTTGGAGATGAAGGAGCGCCTGGTTTTAGTAATGATTGCAATTCTGACTCTTGGAACTCCTTCTCGGAAACCGCTCCAGCTTTTAATTTTGGAAAATTAATTTTGATTTTCTTTTCCCCTTCCAAATTTAGGAAAATATAAATAGAGAAATCCCTCTTAGTTTAGAACTTTTACTGCTCTAGAACTTCTTCTTCTCCGGCGATAATCAAGGGATCCCAGCAAGATTTAAATTCAGCTTTCTACTCCAGCAACGAAACCACGTTCTGCAATTAATTAAGGTATTTCTTTCATACCTTTGCTTTGGAGTTTTAATTTATGTACTGTTCTCCTTTTCCGCCATGGCTAGGACCTTTAGTTGCGAACCAGGAGCGTGGTATGGTTATTGCACTGTTAACCGTAGGGCATGTAAGAATGTGAACGGTGAGTGGAGAGTGATGTCCCTGGATGAGTGCGCTTCCATCTTGACTGGTTGGGGATTGAATTATACTGAGATAGGGCTGCCGATTGTAGGAGAAATTGGAAATGTGGTGATTGACGACTCAAATGTTGTCACTTTTCATCTGTTCCATGAATTACTTGATCATATCACCCTGTTTTACGTTAGGGACGTCCATAGGCCCTCCTTCCTTAGAAATAGGATAGGTTTCCCGGGAGTCTAGGTCGTCCTTAGGTAGGTCGGCGAACATGATCATGGGAGTGACTCCCCGCTTCCTCTTTTGCTTGTACGAGATATGACGACTCAAGAAGGAAACGCCGCCTCAACGTCTTGGCCCTCGAATTGTCAACGCATTTGGGCCCGATGTGGTGTCGAGCAAGAATGAGAGGGGCTATGTTCCCCGGGGCCATCGCGTGGCAATCGGAATTTGCCCTCTAGGTACGGTATGATCAAGGATTTACTGCGAAGTCGACCCGTTGGATTACCCAAGTAACCATATATACCCGAAGGAGTTCATGAAAAAGTACGGAGTCGACCTTCACTAAGGATGCTACCAAAGTTGCTTTCTTTTATGGTCGGTTTGTTCTTTGGCCTCGGGTTGCCTCTTGACCACTTTTATCAATGAATTTACGGAATGTGCAAATGCCCTTCCCCTTGACTTGGAGCTAATACTTGTAGGGTCCTTGTGTGTTTTGCCATGGTGTGTAGATTTTTAGGATATGAGCCACTGTATGAGAGTGTTGAAGAGTTTTTCGGCATAAAGTATAGTGGAGAGGACTTGAGCATCGGTACCCCCTCTAAACCTAAATCTCCCAAGCTCTTCACCAACCTCCCAAGTAAGCATAGTGGTTGGAACTCGTATGTTGTAGTGGTAGAGAGTAGATTAGGATGGGAATTCCCCTTGCCCGATGATGAAACGAAACCATAGATGAGGGGAGCTATTGGGAGCCGACTGGCATCTTAACTTGTATAGGGCTTTGTGTCGCTTAGTCAAGAGAAGACCCGTTAGGCGGGAGAGCTTGATCACCACCAAATATAACTTCGTCAGTGGGATGATGCACGGAGATGGGGTGGTAGAGCCCCTTGTCCCTGTTTTGAGAGGACAAATATATCCGGCCCAGGTTACTCATTCTCAGGGAGGTTTGGGAATTCGTGCCGGCTGCAAGAAGACGACAAATTCGCAAGGATAACGGGGAGCATGCGGTGGTAAGATCTTGCTCTGCGATCCTTTACTCGTCTATTGTTATCTTGTATTTGTATGCAACTCTTAGGTCGTCAGTTGCTTGCTCGTATGTAGAACTTAGTTAGCTCGTACATAGAACTATTACGAATTGCAACTTTATTAAATTACTTGCTCGTATGTAGAACTTAGTTAGCTCGTACATAGAGCTGCCTTGAGTTGTATCAATTATCTCGTCAATAGTTTACTCGTAAAAGCTGTTTTGAATTGTCGAGCTAACACTTGATTTCTTCTATGTCGTGTAGTTTTAACTCCGAAGCGGGAAGCAAATATGGTGCGTATTGTTGGGGTTTCGATAAGAAAAAGCGAGGAAGGACCATGGGAAGGCCGATGCTCGTGCTCATAGGCAAAGAGAGGCCGCTTTGAGAACCGGCTGGCTGTCGAAGGAGAACATGGGGTGGTGCCAATGGAAGGGGTAGAAGAGGAAGACCGCTTTGCAAAGTGGTACCCGGTCTGTGAGTGCTGCTTGATGGAGGTGAAGCATCTTCCAAGTCGACTAGAGTAAGTCAGAGCTCAGGCCCGATTCAAGATGTTAACATGGAGACTTACGGAGCCGAGGTAGCGGGATCTAGCCTGTGAAGGTGGTAGAGATTGATGATGACGATCTTTGCCGAGGAGGTCGATGACCAAGCTACGAATACCGGGGAAAAGGTGAAGTGCAGGAAAGAGGCAAGGCCGTTCCTTCTAATCAAATACCTCCACCTCCTCCTTCTTCCTCTCATCTTGATCAAGAATCTGTGGTAGAGATGATGCGAGAGGTTGAGCGACGTCCCTTCTCTCGAGGGAGTTAAGCTGCTGAGCCGCTCTTATCCCACTATGAACTTGGGTCAAGTCATTGTGAGGAGATCGTTGGATGTGAGCTGTTAGCTCAATTTCTTTGAGAAGGGGATGGCGCTGAGGAGTTCTCGGCTCGAGTTTGGACTTGCTCATTGCGAGGTAAACCTTTACTTTCATTTTCATTTTAGTCGCTTATTCTTTTACTCGACCAAGCTGAAGTCTCGAGCTAACACTTCTTTGCTCTCTTTGGAATGCGAGAATCGACCATGATCGAAGCGGGCCAAAAGTTCTTGGAGGGCCTCGGTGAAAGGGAGAGACAAGCCCTTCGAGGACTATTCCAAAAAGGCTAAAGAGCTTGCGGATGCGAAGGAGGCTGTCTGATGACTTGGACAACTCTTATGAAGCCAATGAGGCGGTGAAGACCAAAGCTCTAGCCGACCTTGAAGCATCTGAGTCCAAGCTTAAAGAGGTGGAGGCGGAGAAAGAGGTGAAAAGAAGGAGGCTAGTAAAGACCCCGACGGAGGCGCAACGGTTTCCCGACTCTTGAAGGACAAGGATGATCTCATGGTTAAAGCTGCAAGAAGATCGTCGGCTTGAACGAGGGAAATGGCAAGAAGACCTCAAGGCCGCCATCGAGAAAACCGCCGAAGATGCCTCGAAGCGGCGGTTGAGAAGTTAGCGGGGATGAGTACTACGATGCCATAGTGTCTAAGGCCCAAGATTTTCTTGAGGTCGGCAAAGACATATGGCCCGTCGCGCGCTTGTCGATCCAGCGGCCACGGTTACCATCGAGCAATTAGCTCGTTGGTTTGCGAGTCCCAATATGACATGACGGCTCGTAGTGGTCACTCGCTTGTTCCTTATCTTGAAAATGATCTTGCTTTCATTGCTCGAGAGGATGAGGAGGATCACTGCGAGAAGTGGGAAGCTCCCCTGTTCTTGACGGGAATTTTGATGTGGTTTTGGCGGAACTCGGCGATAGAAGCCATGGAAACAGTAGATGAGCAAATCTATTCGGAGTCGGGTAAGCCCTTGAGCCCTCAGCAACAAGATCCCATGATGGAAGATCAAGTTACCACCAAACGATCGGACGAGGCCGACTGGCCTCTTAAATTATTTCAAGCGGCATTGTAATGAACAAGTTCCAAACAATTTTTGCCTTTTTTGATCTAACATTATTCGAATGCCTTGGCCCGGTTTTTGGGAGGCAAAATATTTTTGTAAATTAATTTTGTTTAAGTCTTAGCCCGTTTTGGGAGACTTATTTCTATCGTAATGGACCTTTGTTTCCAGAATGTTGTATGCTTTTCATTCCATATTGTATGTCGAACTAGATGTAGATAATATAAATGAGTTAATTTGAGCCTAGAGTCGACTTGATCTTGTTGGTGTAGTCGACCTCAGACTTGATTAACTTTTTTGTGAACGAGATTGACTATAAGTCGAACTGTTCACCCTTTGAGCGATTAAGAATCGAGTTAGTTGGAACGAAGTCGACTAAGAGTCGAACTTGTTAAATGAACAAGGCGATTTAGAATCGAGCTAAGATGAGCCCGACTAAGAGTCGAGTTAAGACGAAGCCCGACTATGAGTCGAGCTCATTAGAACAAAGTCGACTAAGAGTCGGACTTGTTAAATAAACAAAGGCGATTAAGAATCGAGCTTGTTGGGTGACTAAGAGTCGAGTTAAGATGAGCCGACTAAGAGTCGGGCTCATTAAAACAAAGTCGACTAAGAGTCGGACTTGTTAAATAAACAAAGGCGATTAAGAATCGAGCTTGTTGGAACAGAAGGCGACTAAGAGTCGAGCTTGTTGATGTTAATGTAACACTATGCTTGATGGAATGAAGCTGCACTTTTTATTGAAGTAGGAAATATGCTTACATCAACTTGAAACTAGAACTTAATACAAGCTCGAACTTTGAAACCGAAAACTAGAAGTAGTATTTGATGAGGTGAGTGGCATGCCAAGGATGTTTCAATTCGTCACCTCCAGGATGAGCTATCATGTAGGTTCCTTCTTTGGCGACTCGAGTAACCACATATGGACCTTCCCAATTAGGAGATAGTTTGTTCTGCTTTGGGTCCTTCTACCCGTTGCTTCAATCTTTCTTAACACATAATCTCCAACCTTGGAATGACCTTGTTTTAACCCTCTTGTCGTGGTAACTCTTAGTTATTTGCTTGTAGTTGACCATTCGGAGGTAAGTTTGTCTCTCGCTTCTCGTCGATTAGATCCAGTCGATCAATCTGTTGTTATCATTTTGCTCTGATTGAAGAAAGTCACTCTAGCGGTGGGGAATGCGAGCTCGGCGGGTGCCGTGGCCTCGATCCGTATGTGAGAGCGAAAGGGGTTTCCCCGTAGGCCCCAGTGGTTGTGCGAGCGCCCCGAGAGCAAGTGGGAGTTCGTCCCGACCGGTTGTTGCGTCGACCTACGAGTCTGTCTTGAGTGATGATAGGACAAGTTTATTATTGCTTGGCTTGCCCATTTCCTTGAGGGTAGGCGACAGAAGATTGCCAATGCTTGATTCCCGCTCTGTTCATCTACGCTTAGCTACGGAGAATTGCGGTCAGTTGTACGATACTATGGCTCGGGGAAAACCAAATCGACACCAAATAAAATCATGAATGAAATTGATAGCATTTTCCTGCGTGATACGAGCTAATGGTTTGGCCTCGACCCGTTTGGTGAAGTAGTCTATGGCCACTATCACGTACTTGCGGTTTCCTCGGGCGGGAGGAAGGGTCCAATCAGTCGACGCCCCACATATCAAATGGCGAGGCTGCGATCACGAGTGCACTCTGTTGTAGGCACGTGGGGAAGGTTGGCAAACCTTTGGCATTGATCACATTCTTGAACAAAGTTGTGAGTGTCGGCTCTCGTGTGTGGCCGGTAGTATCAGCGTGATTAATTTGTCGGCAAGAGTCACTGGCCCCGGGTGTCCACCACAAATTCCACTATGCACTTCGTGTATCAATAGGGCGACCTCTTGGGGATGGATGCACTTTAGCGATGGCCGAGTATAAGATCTTACGAACGGATCGCCTCCTTGAATGACATATCTCGGAGCTTTCTTTTTGATAGCTCGAGCCTTCTTCTCGTCCTCAGCGGCTCGCCGCTTTGCAAGTATGCTTTCATTTCCTCGATCCAACACTTCTCCTGAGTCCAATTTCTTGAGGGATCATCTATGCCTTTGAATTTTTACCCTCTCATGCTGGATTTTCGAGGAAGGAGATAGGCTCGCCATGTGGCTCATACGAAGTAGCAAGTTTCGAAAGGAGATCGGCCGGCTCGTTATCCTCTCTTCCAATCCTTTGAATCTCCCGGAATTCTAAGTCCTTTACTAGTTCCTTCACCGAGAGTCGCGGTATTTGATGAGGGTAGAACTAATCACTTCATACTCGCCTCGACACAGTTAACTATCAATTGTGAGTCACGGTAGGCCATGATCTTAGTTGCTCAGAAGCATTTGGCGTACTCGATAGGCTGCGTCAAGGCTTCATACTCGGCTTGGTTGTTGGAAGCGTCAAACTTGAACCTTAGCGATTCTTCGTAAGCAGTCCCAGGACTACGCTCGACCAAGACAATTCCGGCTCCATTTGACATTTTTGGTTGTGGCCGTCTGAATAGACCTTCCAACAATCGACGGGTAGAGTGATGGCGACTTGTGACTACGGCTCTTTCCCTTTGCCCTTTTCTTTTGGAGCTCATTGCTCGTCATCTTTCTTGGTGAACGTAAGCTCGACCAAGAAGTCGGCGAGCTTGAGCTTTCAACGCCTTTCGAGGTCGATACTCGATGTCAAATTCGGTGAGGGCAATTGACCCGATTGAGTAGTCGACACGAACTCTCGGCTTGTGCGGTATTTTTCTTAAGGGAGCATTGGTAAGAACCACGATCGGATGAGCCGGAAAATAAGCTCGTAACTTTCTTGAAGCTACGACTAGAGCATAAGCAACTTTCTCGGCGTTGTAATACTGCTTTCCACATCGATAATGCTTTGCGATATAGTACGCGAGCTTACGAAGCCCTTCGTCCTCTCTAATCAATCTGCGGCAAGCGGCTTGTCTCCTACGAGATAGATACACAAATAAAGTCTCACCGGTCGTCGGGCTGCGAGTAGAGGTGGGGTAGTAAGATAATCCTTCAATTGTTGGAACGACGAATGACATTCGGTCGTCCATTCAAAACTTTCGTCCCCCTCGATGCTTTGAAGAAGGGGAGAGACCTTTCGGCTGACTTTGATATGAAGCGACCAAGAGCTGCTATCCTTCCATTAAGTCGCTGCATCTCCTTGATAGTGGCGGGAGCCTTCATGTCGACTAAAGCCTTTATCTTCTCTGGATTAGCTTCTATGCCCCTCTGAGATACCATGAATCCCGAGAACTTGCCAGTGCCACTCCAAACACACATTTCTTGGGGTTGAGCTTCATGTCGTTTGCTCGTAAATTGGCGAATGTCTCCTTTAAGTCGACCACGTGACTCCGGCCTTAGTTTTAATGACCATGTCGTCAACGTAGGCCTCCATATTTCGACCAATACGTGAGGCAAAGACCTTGTTCACCATCCTCGATATGTAGCTCCTGCATTCTTCAATCCAAAGGCATCATATTATAGCGGTAGATGCCTCAGTGCACTGAAATGCCGTTTTCACTATGTCATCCTCGTGCATCTTTATCTGGTGGTATCCCGAGTAAGCATCCGAGGGCGAGAGTGGAATGACCGGCCAATGGAATCAACAAGCTTGTCAATTCTAGGAAGAGGATAACTATCCTTTGGGCAAGCTAGATTGAGAGTAGTGAAGTCGACACACATCCGCCACTTGCCATTCGATTTCTTCACCATGACCACGTTGGCCGGCCACGTTGTATGAGTGGCCTCTTTGATTATACACACTCAGCAGTTTTGTACCTCTGCTTTGATAGCCTCTTCCTTGTCGTGAGCAAAACTTCTCAACTTTTGGGGTCTCGGCTTTATGGTCGGGTTGACTTCCAGTCTGTGAACAGCGACCTCCTCCTTGATTCCCCTCATGTCTTCTACTCTCCATGCAAAGACATCATTACTTTCCTTGAGTAGCTCTATGATTTTTGCTCGCTCCTCGGCGATATTTGCTTTCAATCTGAATTTTTTGATCGGGGTAAGAAGGGTTGGTGATTCGACTCTAGCTCCTCCGACTTCTAGCTCGGTCCATCTACGAATTGTAGAGTCTCCACTATGATCTCCCTGACCTTTTGTCTTTCCTCAGCTCCCAAGTGTGGAGCTTCCTCAGCTATCATATCATCGAGCTTATCTGCAACCTTGTTGTTGGTAGGGGCCCCCGAGTTATTGTCTATCTGGAGGCATAGGTCACCTATGACGACTTGATCGACCATAACTACATCTGGATCGACCTCGGTGGTGTTAGAGTGACGTGTCGACTCAAGCATGACCTCGTCATTTGAGCGATAGGTCGACTCTACCACGTCGGTGATTGTTGACGATCGGGTAGTTTTGGTGGCGGCGAGACGGCTTGAGTAACCGTCGGCGGTCTCGATCTCCGGCTCCGCTTTTCTTTCTTTCTCTCGAGAACATGATCCCGGATATGCGCGAGGCTGTGCCTTGTACGCAACCCGCTCCAGCGGGTGTGGGGAACTTTACTCAGTGAGGAATTGATGCTACCATTCCAAGAAGCGACTGTCCGGGAATTCCAGTATGGCGGCATAGTCACTATTTACATCAATTACGATAAATTGTACCTTCGAGACAATCTGAGGGGGTCTTGGCCTAGGTCGACATCGAGCACTATCGGCCTTTAGCATCAACTCGGTGGTTGGTGAAGCCACTCCAACACTGCCATCATATCTCTCAGTGTTCGTCATTAAGGCCCATTTCCTTGAAAGTTTTGTAAAACAAAATATCCTTGCGAGGCCCCGTGTCGACTAAGAGTACGCTCGTCGTACATCCATCAATGAGACACAGGATGACGAGAACTTGCTCCTAGCCGCCATATTTGTTGCCAATTCGTGGGGGTAGAAGGCGATCGCCTCATCTCTAATTTCTCTCCTTGGAGGCACATGTGGGGCCTTATTAAGGCTGGAATATCTTGTGCTTGATGGCCGTGTTGCTTGCTTGTTCGATGATGACTCCCGGGTTCGATGCAGGTTGCCTAGGTCCTTGTTGCCCACTGGCTTTGGCTGCTCACCTCCCCCGGCTTGAGGTCTCTTCACATGAGGCTTCGAGTCTCCCTTGGTCGACCATTCTCTGGATGATACGCTTTAATCCTAAGCAATCCTGCGTGAGATGACCGGTGTCTTTGTGGTAGTCGCGGTATTTCTTTGTTGTCCCGCCTAAACTTGTTGCACTGGATTCATTGGAATTTGGAGGAGCCGGCTCGGCGGCATTCGAGAATCTCGGTTCGACTCACCGTGAGGAGTGAAAGCTTCGGGCACTTTCTCTGTTGCCCTAGTTCTCTTCTTTCCGTTCTTATTGTTCCCTCCATTCTTGTTGGAGTCCTTCTTGTCATCAGTGGCTTCCACCTTGGGGCTCTTACCACTCTTCTTCTCCTTCCTTTCCTCAGCTAGGGCGACATTATACACCTTTTCGAACAACTCCTGTCGAGTTGTCCTTTGTCCGGGCTTGTGAGCTCGTAGTCCATGTCTGCTGAAGAAATACCGTTTCGGAAGCAGTTGATGACCTCCCTATCAGTGATGTCTTCCTCTATCTTATCCACCATTTCTTTGAACTTGGTGAAGTAGCTCATCGAGCTTTCATTCTTCGCCTGCACCAAGTTATTCGGAGTGCAGCGACGGTCGTCTTAGAGCTCCTGCGGTCGAGAAGCGATCTAAGAACTTTGTCTGAAGCTTTGTCAGTGGTGATGCTATCGGCGGCCAAACCATTGAACCAAGTTAAAGCGCCCCGGTAAGTGTGCTTAGGAGAGCTTTGCACATGTTGTCATCTTCATTGGCGACAAAGCACATAGTGGCCTCCGAGATGTTGTATGTGACTCTTTGCATTGGTGGATCTGAATATTTCTCCGAAGAGGCGGCTGAAGGTAGGAGGAGGTCGACTATCTCGATTTCTTTGGAGAAGGGTCGAAGAGTAAAGTCAATTCGTTCAACCTTTCCAATCTCCTTTTTCTTCTCCTCCTCCCATTGTTCGAACTTCTTTTCATCAGCGGCCGTTCCACTTGCATCGGGTCTTTCGTCTCTGGAGGAACGGCATTCGATCTACGGCCTTCACTCTGGGAGGAGTCACTGCCTACTCCTCACTGTCTCTATGGGAATTGGCCCTCTACGATCGGCGGGGATCTATGCATTACTTCTTTGAGGCGACTGCGCCTCTCGGCAACGAGATGGCGACTGCGCTGTCGTATCAGTGGCGACTGCGCCTCTCTCTCTTATAGGCGACTGCGCCCATTCTGTCTCTTTGAGATCCTGATCTTTGCGTTGAGTGGAGAAACATGCTGTTTACATTTGTTGTTGGCGAGTCCTCAAATCGATTGAGCCTCCTGCTCTCTGTTTCTATTGGTGGCCACTTAGGTCGTTACTCGGCACATGTACGATAGTAGGGGCTCTACGAACTATCCTGTTGTCTCCATTACGTCCCACACCTTCATTTGGCCTCATACTCTAGCTTTGTTGTCCATTAGAGACACAGTACGATCCATTCTTTCGGAGCGTACATCGGCTGCTCTGCCTCTTCCATAGCTATTAAGTCGGCCAAAATGCGGGCTCTTTCTAACATCATCTCCTTCTTGCTCATAGGGTTGGTGGAGGGACTGCCTGTTTCCAACGTTCACTGGCGGTGGGACGTTTAGGAGGTGGAGCTCCTTGCCCGTCCATGTGCCTTTTGCCTCTCCTTGTGTCGAGCGAGCCCACGCCATCAACGACAATTTGGTAGAGCGCGTGGCTCTACCGTAGGGGCGATTTGGTGGGGGAGGAGGCAAATTCAAGTTTTCGGCATTTGCATTTGCATTAGTGTTGTTGTTGTTGTTCACTTCTTCATGCCCAGTGAAGCCTCGAGATACGATGTCAGTCTGAAGTCACCATTGTAGTAGGTTGTTAAAAATTTTTAAGGTCAAGTTTGAAGCACGATTCCGTGATGGAACAAGCGATCTTTGCGGGAATTGTGCTTATCAATCTTCCTCCACGTGGCGGGGTGATCACCTGGCTCCTTGACACAGCAGAACCCACGACTAGCCGGATGTGTCTCGGCGAAGACGCTCGGGCGTGAGTAAGATCGTAGTTGTATAAAGCTCAAAATGTATAGAATAATGAATTCTGATAACAAAATGGCAGTTACCTTTCACCGTTTGGTAGTGATGAAGTATTTATAGGCAAGAGTGAGGTATTTTTGGGGAGGCGGCATGTCTCCAGAGATTATAGCGGCGGTTACTTGGTCGCTGGGCACGTGTCTATAACGGTCCACGATTTGTAGGGATGTGGTTATGAGGATTGTTGACCAAATACGCCGTGAGTGTCGGGTCGTCACTTGTTGATTTAGGTCGAGGTCGCCGCTCGTGGAATGGTCGACATTGTCGGGTAGAGCATGGTTCGTACCCGAATTGTGATTTGGATCATGAGGTCGGACTAAGTTAGGTCGGGACACAGTAGGTCGGACGAGGGTTTAGTCGGCTGATACGAGATGGGCTTTGGGCCTTGTTACGATTGGGTCGTATCATTGAGAATGTGATGGCGAAATTTTGTGATTGGGCTTTACTTGCTTGGCCCAATTCAACACTTTTGGTATGTTCAGTACTTATGATGATTGGGCCAAGAAGAGAGTAAGATAAAAAAAATAATTTAAAAATTAACATAGTGAGAGTGAGAGTGAGAAGTTTAAACTTTGGTTGGTAGTTGTTGTCTACCGCATCCTTATTTGAATCCTCAAACCCGTCCACACCACATTTTCCCTCCTTTCACACCTCCCTTCCCCCCCTTGCCCGTATAAACCTGACTGACCTTTCTCTCCGTACCAATTTCTTCTCAAACCAGCAGAAATGGCGGATCATCAACATCACTTGTTTTCTACTAGATCGGCATCTAGAAATACTAAGATTTCTGCTACATCCGAACTTCATATGTCGAAGAAATGGAAACACAAAGACGATAATAGTCCTGATGAACGAGCCAGAGTCTGGACTGAACCACCTCCAAAGCAAGTCAAAAGAGTTGCCGTCGTTTATTACCTCTCTAGAAACGGCAATCTCCAGCACCCTCACTTCATTGAAGTCCCTCTCTCCTCTCCCGATGGCCTTTACCTCCGAGGTAATTTCTCAATTAACACGCCAAATTTCTTTTTTATGTTCATAACTTTTGATTTATGAGAAAATTAGTTTGTGATCTGGTACATTATGATTTAGTTCTGTTTGATTTATGAGAAAATCAATTTGTGATTTCTCGTTTGTACAGACGTTACAAATCGATTGAATTCACTTCGTGGAAAAGGCATGGCTGGATTGTATTCATGGTCTTGCAAACGGTGCGTACTTTCTTCCTCATTTTGGGGTGTGGAGAATTAATTTGTTGCTGTGTGTTTTTGGCTGATGATCTAGTTGATTAATTCAGGAGTTACAAGAGTGGATTTGTGTGGCACGATTTGGCAGATAATGATTTTATTTATCCGGCGCAAGGGCAAGAGCATGTTCTGAAAGGATGTGAGCGTCTTGTTGATTCAGCTTCAGCATTACTCTCGAAATCCGATGAAACAGTAGCGTCGCGTTCGGAACATAAGTCGCCAGAATGTAAAGTAGCCGGTGAGGATTCCGATTTTCCGGTTGTTAGGCGGCGAAGGAACCAGTCGTGGAGCGCAATCGATCTTCACGAGTTTAAAGTTTACAAGGCGGAGTCCCCTGGTGAGTCCGTCAGTAGAGCCACCGCCGACGCGTTGACGCAAACCGACGATAAACGGCGGCGACGAAGAACGGTGATTAGAGATAGAGAACAGAAAAGCGAGAGGACAACGGAGCAGAGCCACAAAGAGATCTCACCACCACCGTTCGATTCAAGTCCAGAGACGTTAGAGACGATCATGAATGCCGAAACCAGAAACGTCCTTGTGCCACGATCGGAGCAATCCGTCGTCGACAATTCGACGGCCAGGAATGATCACCGGCCACCACCGGCGCGAGTGAAGGCGTCGTCTGTGCTGATGCAGCTAATATCTTGCGGTTCGGTTTCGTTCAGTGATTGTGGGCCCGGTGCATACGGAAAGAATCTCCCGGGTTTCTCGTTAATATCGCATTATAATGGCAGGCTGCCACGTGGAGAAGGTCAGAATCAGGTGAAGAAGGACGCAGGGGAAGCAAATGTAGGGAGCAGAAGTTTCAATTTTAGAAGGATTAGAAGAAACAAAGGGAAGGTGTTGGAGGATAAGGAGTACTTTAGTGGGAGCTTGATAGAGACAACGAAGGACGAATTTCCAGCTCTCGAGAGATCTTCCTCTTACAATGCAGATAGGTAAGTCAAAATGCAGAAATATTTTGTTATTTACAGTTTTCTCAAAGGAAGTTGTAAAAATAAAGTCATGATTTTAGGCGAAGGAAGTAAAAAAATTTGGGCATTATGTGGCAGATTCTTAGTCAGAAAAGGATGGATTGATTCTCTGATATGGATATGCGTTTGTCTTAACTTTAAGATTTATGATGAGATGGAGATTTTCTTAATCCTTTTTGACCTTTTACTGAAAATGTTATTAAAAAATAAAAAAATAGAAAGTCATGGTAAAAGATCAACCTGGATAGTTGGCGAGAGTTGGGTTAGGTTGGGTTGGGTTGATTGGTTACATTTTGACACATGTCACCCAATGATTGAGTGATATGTATTTATATAAATATATATTTACAACTAATATATTTTATATAATTATATAAAATAATAAAATAAAAAATATATCAAAAATCATAATTTTTTTTATAATTGTATGGATAATTATTTTTAATAATTGTACGAATAATTTTAGAAATATTATTACTAATACATTATTTAAAAAAATAAAATGATAAGTATTTTAGATAAGTTGAAGTAAAGAAAAATAAATATTTTATTAAAAGGTTGGGTTGAGTTAAGTCATTGATGAGAGTATAAATTATATAAGGTTGAGAGTGATATATATGAAAGTGAGAAAAATTAATATTTTATCAAAGAGTAAATTAAGGTTGGTTTGGGTTGGGAACTTGAGATCAGAGGAGAGGATAGTCTAATACTATTTGAATTCAAATTCCACTATAAATCCTTGCAACACATGAAAAATCATAATCCCTCAATTCTAACATGTATGGGCTACACCTGGATAGTTTGGAATCCTACATTTAAAATTAATTAATTGAAGGAAGTTGTAATTAGTATAGTCAAAATCTTTTTAAAAAAATGCATTTTTTTTAATGCTAGAAAAAACGTATTTTGATTCCCTTGCTAGTGTCAGTGTTAGAATAACAAAGTGACAGTTTAAAAAGTGTCAGTGCATACATTATTAAGTGGTCAGTGTAAAAAAATGTCAGTGTTAGTATAATAAAGTGTCAGTATAAAAAGTCTCAGTGCATATATTATTAAGTGCCAGTGTTAGTGTAAAAAAAGTGTCAGTGTTAAATTAACAAAGTGTCAGTGTAACAAAGTGCCAGTGTAAAGATTGTCGGTGCATGTATTATTAAGTGTCAGTGTTAGTATAAAAAAGTGTCAGTATTAGTGTAACAAAGTGTCAGTGTTAGTGTCACAAAGTGCCAGTGCATATATTATTAAATGCCAGTGTAGGGTAAAAAAGTGTCAGTGTTAGCATAAAAAAGTGTCAGTGTGAAAAGTGTCAGTGAATGTATCTCGGTATAATTAGTGAAGGGATAAGCGTCTATTCCTGATTACACATCTTATTAAAACCTACTCGCAATTACCTACCAAACTCGGCTTATTAATCCCTTTCATACTTATCATATCTAATACCAACTACCAAACGACCCCTTAGAGTTAATATTTTGATGTAGTCAAAAAATGGTAAAATGTAGTGTCCCAATCTGGCTTTACGTACTAGCTCATAGACTCGCAGGTTTTTGATTAATTATTTATAATTTGTTAATATCACAAGTGAGTTCAATTAATAAAAAAAAATTATATTTTTATTTTATTTTAAAGGAGTATAATATATCAATGAGGTGCATCAAAATTAAATAAGAAGTTTACAAACTTATCAATAAAAAGGATGGAGTATGTAATCCTGATTACTCACTTACTTTATTAACAATTGATTTTAATATGAAATCCCTGTCTTATCTTAAGTTTCAAAAATTCTAAAAGTTTGTCTCATCTTTCATCTGGTTCAAAATTTATTTCTTTATTTGTGGGTCCCAAATATCATATTAACAATAATTATTCACTAACTATTTTTTCTTCTTTCTATTTTATTTTTTATACTAAAAACACTTAAATCACTTACAAATTTTTTCTTAATTCTAGAATTCACAAACATTTTTCTTAATTTTTGAATTCACTTATTTTTTTAATTAATCCTTAAGTTGAGAATGAGGTAATATAGTTTACTACTATTATACTCCCTCCGTCCCAATCTGAATGTCCAAACTTTCCTTTTTGTGTGTTCCATTGAAAATGTCACATTTCCAAAAAGGGAAAGTTTTTTTCACTATTCAACCCACTCATTCTCTCTCCTACTTTACTTTTACACTCACAACATTCTCTCTCTTAACTATTCCTCCCACTCATTCTCTCTCCTATTTAATTTTTCATACTCACAATATTTAAACTTTTTCTCTTTCCTACCTCACTTTTTCTCTTTCCTACCTCACTTTCCTTAATTCCCGCGCCGAACCCATTTTTGAACATTTAGATTGGGGCGGAGGTAGTATTAGCCTGTGGCTTCTTATCAAATTTAAATTCTAAGAGCCTTATAGGTCATTGCACGTGAAGATTTTGGTCTTTGGGAACACGAGTCTTTCTTGAATACTTTGGTTACTGAAAAGTCAAATATCCTCATAATTTAAACACACCTTAACTTGATGAATGTTGACTTTAAGTATGAGAATCGAATATTTGTCCCAGGCATTTTGTTGAAAAGTGGGATCCTAATTTACTTTATAATTGCTGATTAGGTTAGACCTTAGCTTCAATTTCGAATCACTCCAGCGATTATGGCTGCAGCGCTCTCGTTCCATCCGATCATATTTATCATGTTTTTTTTTTTTTTTAATTTATTTATGAAAAGAAATTGTCAATTCTTCCATCAACAAGAAATACTAAATGAAGATATGGGCCTACCTCCAACTTAATCACGTGATGTCAAAGCAAAAATCAAATTTGGAAAAATATTCAAATTCTGGGTATAACAACTGACCAAAAATTTGTTAGAGCTGTTTTTTCTTTCGAGTTTCGAGGACAAATTGCAATTCGGTTACTTATGTTTGTATCAATTTTGCAATTTGATTTTCAACATTAAAAAAGTTGCAAGTCAATTCTTAACATCGACATTTTATTGCAAATTGGTATAAAAACTAACAAATTGTTAATTTTTTAACGGAATTATAGTCATTCGCCATGTAAATAACTTTTTAACGTGAATGTTAATTATTTCGCAAGGGAAAAAGGAATAAACTACTCTTTAACATCAAAATGATGTAGCTTTATAACACTTGGTGAATGAAAAAAAAAACGATTCAAAAGTATAAATTAATTAAGAAAACACTTAAAGTAGTGAGTGGTGGTGACTATGGTGGTAATAATGGTAGTGGTCAGTGATGTTGAGATTGAAATGAATATAAAATGACCATTATGACTATTAAAAATTCAAATGCATGGCACATGATTTGAATTTCATCAAAAACACTAACATTTTGTTAATTTTTACACCAATTAGCAACAAAATGACAATGTTAGGAACCAGATTGCAAAATTTTCAACGTTGCGAACCAAATTGCAACAGTGACACAAACATAAGTAACCAAATTCCAATTTGCCCTTTTTGCAATAACACTATAGTTGACTTGTTAAACATTCAATTATTTTATTTGGTTTATTTGTTTAATGATTTTATTAATGCATTATATTTATTTTGGGATAGAAAAAAAATTATAATCTCTTTATCCTAAAATAAATGTTCATTTGAAATTTAAGAATCATTAAAAAGGTTAATTTTTAATAAAAAATAATCATAAATACTCTTGCTTGATGTTCACTTTCAAAATTTTAATTTTATAAAAAAGAAAAAAAAAATCTAAAAAAATATGTTGATAACTTTAGCCCGTATAATAAAAAAGCTCACTGGGAACCTGGGTAAAAAAAAAAAAAAACAAACAAACAAAAAAAGCTCACATAACTTAACTGGGAGTGTGTGTAGTGATATTGAAAGCCTGTAGACAAACAGGGCCCAATTGGCCCAACTCAAATAGGCTCACGAAATAACTACTGTATTTACTTATCTTTTTGCGATCCCTCTTGATTTAACCCCAAATCTTCCAGGTGAAAGCCCAATCACCAATCTTTTAAACGGACTTGAAACTCCTTGGCCTAAATTCTGCCTTTTTACAGCACTGCTCTACCCACTTTGGTTACTGCTTTTTTTTTATACCCAGAGGTAAATCGCGCCAATATGAGGTTGTAAGCCCAGCAATACTGTTTCCGTGCCCCGGGGGACTCTAAAGATTCTGAAACTCATGATATATTTTTTCACAAATATGATTCCCAGAAAAATCGAACCTATAACCTTCCAGAAGGGAGGTCAGTTAGCATACCACAAGACCAGGAGGCCTTAGATAACTTTGGTTATTGCTTGATATTAGAATAAGAGGTTCGACCTAACGAATTCCGCAGTTATATTGCATGATAATTCTTTTTTTCTTAAAATTTTGACCGTCTGATCATCCACCATTAATATCATAATGTTATTGACATGCAACAAGGTTCATTCATGTTGACATAATTTAATTTGGACAGTTGAATATACTTCCGGGACCTAACCCCTTTAATTTTACAGAATATGACATTTTACCACCCTTAATAATAAAGAAAGTGAATTCTTAGTTCTTACCATTTATATATTAATTTCATCATTTATTTATTTGACCCCCTTTCTTTTAAAAATAATTACACTATGAAAAAATTTAATCCCCAAATGAATCGAATTGAAACAACATACAATAATCTTGAGTTTTTGACCTACTTTAGACAAGATTACGAGACTAACCCTGATATATATACTCCCTCCGTCCTGACCGACTTAGGACTTTTTGCCATTTTGGACGTCCCACCCGACTTAGGACGGCCCAAAATGGAAACCTTAAATCACTATTCTCTCCACTCATTCTCTCTCCTACATTATTTTAATACTCACGACACCATTATAATTTACTATTCCCTCCACTCATTCTCTCTCCTATTTTTAAATTACACTCACAACATTTACCTTTTCCTTAATCCCCGTGCCATTTCAAAAAATCCTAAGTCGGCCGGGACGGAGGGAGTATATACTAGTACATGCTCGTGTCCAAGGCCACGTTTTTTTTTAATTTAAAAAAAAAAATTATTTTTTTATTTTCTTTAGGGCAAAATGGGAAAGGGACAAAATAGTGAGGGCAAAATGGAAATTTTCGCCGTTCGAACAGTTCATGTTCATTGAACAGTAGAAGAACCATCCTCATTTATACTATATATATACTCCCTCCGTCCACTTACATACTTCACACTTTCTATTTTGGGCGTTCAAATACATACTTCACACTTTGTTTTTTTACCTAAAATGGAAAGTTTTTATTATTAAAATATTAACCCTACCCCACTCATTTTCTTTCTTACATTATTTTAATACTCACAACACCATTATAATTTACTATTCCCTCCACTCATTCTCTCTCCTATTTTACTTTTACACTCACAACATTTATATCATTATTTTTTCCTTAATCCACGCGTGAACGTATGCGAACCATGTAAGTGGACGGAGGGAGTATATATATATATATATATATATATATATATATATATATATATATATATATATATAGGAAGCCTATTCAAACGGTAACCAAATTTATATGGTAACCACATGAGAACTAAACCGTCATTGGATTAAAAACACATCAATGCTCCAGGATTAAAAAAAAAAGATAGGCGGTGGCATTTTCGTAATTATTGTGAACTAAATCCCCCTCAAATTTCAAAATAAAATATCTCAATATCTATAAGTCGAAAAAAAAATTCGAAAACACTGATTTTTTTGTCTTGACGAGACGATTCAAACTAGATCCCTGAAGACAGGATTTTGAAAAAAATAATATTGAACAACGTCTAATTTTTAAAACACTAGCTAATTAACTAGTGTTTTAAAACACTAGCTAATATTGAAAAAATAATCCCTGAAGACAGCTAGTGTTCACTAAGACAATACAGCTAGTGTTCACTAGCTAGTGTTCACTAAGACAACATAGCTAGTGTTCACTAAGACAACATAACTAGTTAAGTTAACTTACAGCTAGTGTTCACTTACAGCTAGTGTTCACTTACAGCTAGAGTTCACTAATTAATTAGTGTTCACTAAGACAATACAACTAGTGTTCACTAAGACAACATAGCTAGTGTTTACTAAGACAACATAACTAGTTAACTTACAGCTAGTGTTCACTTACAGCTAGTGTTCACTAATTAATTAGTGTTATTTAAGACAACATAGCTAGTGTTCACTTACGGCTAGTGTTCACTTACGGTAGAGTTCACTAATTAATTAGTGTTCACTAAGACAACACAACTAGTGTTCACTAAGACAACATAGCTAGTGTTCACTAAGACAACATAACTAGTTAACTTACAGCTAGTGTTCACTTACAACTAGTGTTCACTAATTAATTAGTGTTCACTAAGACAACATAGCTAGTGTTCACTTACAGCTAGTGTTCACTTACAGCTAGAGTTCACTAATTAATTAGTGTTCACTAAGACAACATAGCTAGTGTTCACTAAGACAACGTAACTAGTTAACTTACAGCTAGTGTTCACTTACAGCTAGTGTTCTCTAATTAATTAGTGTTCACTAAGACAACATAGCTAGTGTTCACTTACAGCTAGTGTTCACTTACAGCTAGTGTTCACTAATTAATTAGTGTTCACTAAGACAATACAGCTAGTGTTCACTAATTAATTAGTGAACACTAGCTTTAAGTGTTCACTAAGACAATACAACTAGTGTTCACTAATTAATTAGTGAACAATACAGCTAGTGTTCACTAAGACAATACAACTAGTGTTCACTAAGACAACACAGCTAGTGTTCACTAAGACAACATAGCTAGTGTTCACTAAGACAACATAACTAGTTAACTTACAGCTAGTGTTCACTTACAACTAGTGTTCACTAATTAATTAGTGTTCACTAAGACAACATAGCTAGTGTTCACTTACAGCTAGTGTTCACTTACAGCTAGTGTTCACTAATTAATTAGTGTTCACTAAGACAATGCAACTAGTGTTCACTAAGACAACATAGCTAGTGTTCACTAAGACAACATAGCTAGTGTTCACTTACAGCTAGTGTTCACGAATTAATTAGTGTTCACTAAGACAATACAACTAGTGTTCACTAAGACAATACAGCTAGTGTTCACTAATACAACACATCTAGTGTTCACTAAGACAACACAGCTAGTGTTCACTAGCAACACGGTGTTTTAAAAATTAGACGTTGTTCAATATTATTTTTTCAAAATCCTATCTTCAGGGATCTAGTTTGAATCGTCTCGTCAAGACAAAAAAATCAGTGTTTTCGATATTTTTTTTTGACTTATAGATATTGAGATATTTTATTTTGAAATTTGAGGGGGATTTTAAATGAAATAATTACGAAAATGCCACCCCCTCTATCTTTTTTTTAATCCTGAGATTGATGTATTTTTTAATCCAATTACATTAGTGGTTCTTATGGTTACCGTATAAATGTGGTTACCTATTATAATAGGGCCATATATATATATATATATATATACATTGGACTTATAATTAAGGTCTACTCCCTCCGTCCGCTTACAAAGTTCACACTTTCTATTTTGGGCGTCCGTTTACAAAGTTCACAGTTTGTTTCTTTCCTAAAAAGGAAACCTTAAATCACTATTCTCTCCACTCATTCTCTCTCCTACATTATTTTAATACTCACAAACCATTATAATTTACTATTCCCTCCACTCATTCTCTCTCCTATTTTATTTTCACACTCACAACACTTTCAATATAAGACTACCCACAATGGGTAGATGAAATGGGAGATGAAATCCCATTTCATCTACCTCAAACCTTGCAATGGTTGTCGGCTACGGGTTGGATTAATTCACGGGATGAAATGTTTCATCCCGGTTGAAACTCTGTTTTGCCTTTTTTTTTTTTTTTTTTTTTTTTTAGTTGCCACGTGTCAAGACCTTATTGGTCTTGACTTTATTATTTTTTCACCCAATTACTTAAACTCAATTATCTCATAATAAATGATTTAAAAATAAAAAGAAAAATTCACCAAAATTCATCCTTTTTTTTTTCCCTACAAATTGATATAAGTTTCATTTGATTAGGATACAAAAAAAAAACACTTAGTTTTCAATTTGAAATTTGAATTATTACCTAGTAAATTAATTATTTTTTTAATTATATTTTTCACCAAAATTCATCATTTTTTTTCTCTACAAATCGATATAAGTTTCATTTGATTTGGATACAAAAAAAAAACACTTAGTTTTCAATTTGGGTGAATTATTACCTAGTAAATTGATTATTTTTAATTTTTTTTTCACCAAAATTCATCATTTTTTTTCCCTACAAATCGATATAAGTTTCATTTGATTTGGATACAAAAAAAAACACTTAGTTTTTAATTTGGGCTGAATTATTACCTAGTAAATTGATTATTTTTTTAATTTTTTTTTTCACCAAAATTCATCATTTTTTTTCCCTACAAATCGATATAAGTTTCATTTGATTTGGACACAAAAAAAAAACACTTAGTTTTCAATTTGGGCTGAATTATTACCTAGTAAATTAATTATTTTTTTAATTTTTTTTTTCACCAAAATTCATCATTTTTTTTCCCTACAAATCGATATAAGTTTCATTTGATTTGGACACAAAAAAATAAAGAATATAAATAAAATAAAATAAAAGTAGTGGGGTATAGAATGATGAGTTGGAGGGAGTTGAAATTTAATTTAAGTTAGCCATTGGAGTGGGGGTAAATGAAATGGGCAGATGAAATATTAGGTGGATGAGAAAAAGTGTAAAAAGTGTTAGATGAAATGGGAGAGTGGGATGAAACCATTGTGGGTAGTCTAATACTCCCTCCTTAATTAACGTGTAAACAGTAAGTGTGAACTTATTAGGCGGACGGAGGGAGTATATTAAAATGGCTGGATATTGGTGACCTAATCACAAGAATGAAAATGCTTTAAATGTTATTTATCTAACTTGAAAGTTTTAGAGTTCTCTTAACCATGCGCGTCAAAACAAAGCATACGCATCAATACAAAGGGAAGGGAGGGTAATACTAAAGTAACAAAAGTCAGGTGTTTACAAAAATGTTTGACTAATAATTTTGTAGATGTTTTTAATTAAAGGGTGGCAGGATCGGCGGGTATATAATCAATACAACAATAAAATATCGTCAGCTCATTCTTTTTATCCATCCTTTTATAAAAATCGATCGTTTCACATACAGAAAATATTAAAACTAAAGAAAATATAAGTGGTGTCATAAACTTTTTCATAGGAATTGAAACGGTTGTTGCAATTGGTTGCCATTTTTCTATTTTGTACCAAAATAAAATAAAATTGGGTGCACAGCAGCCAATAGCCCAAATTATGCCATTGGATCATTTCAATATCAACAACCTAACCTGAATTTATTTTTATTAAAATAAATTTTACATACGATACGAAAGCAACAACAAAGCATTAGTACCAAAATAATTTGGGTAGGCTAACAGAAATCCTCATATATCATCATGAATCATCGCCATTTTATCACTTCTCCACTCTACATGCCTCCTAACCGATGCATAATTTAGTCTCCGTCTCATATGATCAAACCGCTTTAAACGATTTTCACTTATTTTATTCTTAATGTACTTTATCCTCAATGTACACAACTCATACATTAAATAAATTTTAGTTCTTGATGGAAAATAATAAAAAAGAGTGGACACTACTACAACGAAGCAAGCAATGTCATTACAAAGATTAACATTATGAAATGGAGATAGTATATGTACATAATATAACAGTGATAGAAAGTCACATATCTTTTTATAACCTTCAAGCCAAGTCAATAGCCCAAATTTATTTTTATTAAAATAAATTTTACATACGAAAACAACAACAAAGCATTAGTACCAAATAATTAATTTGGGGTGGCTAACATAAATCTTCATATATCATCATGAATCATCGCCATTTTTCACTTCTCCACTCTACATGCCTTCTTTCTAACCGGTGCATCACTTAGTCTCCGTCTTATATGATCAAATCACCTTAAACGATTTTCACTTATTTTATCCTCAATGTACGCAACTCATACATTAAATAAATTTTAGTTCTTGATGGAAAATAATAAAAAAGAGTGCACACTACTACAACGAAGCAAGCAATGTCATTACAAAGATTAACATTATGAAATGGAGATAGTAAATGTACATAATATAACAGTGATAGAAAGTCACATATCTTTTTATAACCTTGAAGGTGCACCACAAATATAGCAAAAAAGGTTAAAGTATTTGCTGTATGATTACCCAAGAAATTAATCCATTATGTATGATATGTATTGAACTATTGATTTCCTCTTTATCTTCTGCCAATCACTGTATAAATACTCTTTCCTTTTATCACCCTCGTACTAACTCCATAAAAAAAAATTTAGGACGATAGTCTCACTTTTTATGTTTAATTTAATTGAAATTTCATTAACTTTTTTTTCCAAAAATTATCTTAATAAAATTTTAAAAATTATCAGTGATAATTTTTTATTAATTTTATATCAATAACAAGTTTTAAAATTTTATTATGATTTTTACCAAAAACTTGTAAAAAACGCGTTTTTTTTAACCTTAACAAAAAACGTGTTTTTCACCCGTCGCGCTCGGGCTCTCTCTCTACTCTCTCTCTAAACGCAAACAGAGTTCCTCACCATTATCGGCTCCCTCAATCGTCTTCTTCATTGTTTTCTCTAGAAACCAGTTCGCCGGCGATTTATGAATCTTGAAAGGACCCAATTTCCTCCGACCATTAATGGCGATTCATGAATCTGGACTCCGGGTAAACGAGGGCGACTGAAAGTAGAGAGAGAAATTGGAATGAAACCTTTTGTCAATTGAGAAGATACTGCCATTGTTGATGCTCTCCTGTACGTGGATTCGAATCATTTTCTTGGCTTCCTTCGAATTGATCTTGCCTTCTTGCTCACTGTTCCCAAATCCTTTTTGCCAGTTGCAATTTTAATTTCAATTTCAGATGCCAGTCCATGTGTTTTGAAGTGCCAGTCCATGTGTTTTCAAATGCCAGTTCATGTGTTTTTGAATGCCAGTCCATGTGTTTTTGAATGCCAGTTAGTTCCAATTTTAATTCCAATTTCAGATGCCAGTCCATGTGTTTTGAAGTGCCAGTCCATGTGTTTTCAAATGTCAGTCCATGTGTTCTTGAATGCCAGTGCTTGTGTTTTTGAGAGCCAGCAAAAATAATTACCAGTGTTTTTGAGTGCCAGTGTATGTGTTTTTTAGTGCCAGTGTATGTGTTTTCAAATGCCAGTCCATGTGTTTTTGAATGCCAGTGTAAAAAAGTGCTAGTGCATGTATATTAAGTGACTTTATAAACTAACACTGGCACTTGGTTACACTAACACTGGCACTTTGTTACACTAACACTGACACTTGTTTTACACTAACACCGGCACTTTGATACACTAACACTGGCACTTTATTACACTAACACTGGCACTTTTACACTGGCACTTTGTTACACATGCACTGGCACTAAGTTTACGGACAAAGAGAGCTTTTAAGCGGCACTTTTTAGACGTGCACTGGTACATTTTTATCATAACCCTGGCAATTATTTATACAACTACTGACAATTATTTAGAACAAATTCACATAATTTTCAATTGAATTGACCCAAACTTCAGCAAATTAAATCCTTTATCCACACCATTGAAGGACATTCTGTTTATCCAACGAAAAAATGAAGAGCTACGGAATCAAATCACACAGTTATCTCTAATTAATTATGTACCAATCAATAAAGTACCAATCAATTATGTAACGAAGCAGAGTTGACATTGGACATTAATGGCGGAACTAGGGCACGAATTGTAGGTTACAAAATACTCAAACTGAGTGAACGTCTGAGAACGATCGGAGCTTGGGATGGCCAGAGAAGATGATCGGAGCTTGGGATGGCACGAATTTGTAATATTAACACGGGCATTTATCATGATTGCCAGTAATTACAAAAATGCCACCGTTTATTTTGAAAACACGTTTTTCCTTATCTTAAGAAAAAACTAGTTTTTTATAAGACCAACTCATGATTTTTTAAAATTATTTCATCAAAGTTAATTTAAATTAACCAGTGTACTACCTTTTTTTTTCTTTTTTTAAGATATATAACATGTGTCTGAAGTCGAGAAGAGAGATCGAACTCTGAACTCTTCCATAATATAATGTAGAATGAGGTAAGCAGTTAGAAATTGAAACGGTAGTACCGATTCCTTGTGTTTTTTCCTTAAAAAATACTCCCTTCGTCCCAATAAAAGCTTCACCAATTATTCATAAGGGTGTCCTGTTAGAAGCTTCACCTTTTGTTTTTTGGCAAATAATCTTTACTATTCAACCCACTCATTCTCTCTCCTATTTCACTATCACACTCACAATATTTTTCAAATTTACTATTTTCTCCACTCATTCTCTCTTCTATTTTACTATTACACTCACGATATTTTTGAAACCCTTAATTTACGTGCCTAGGAAAAATGGTGAAGCAATTACCGGGAGGAGGGAGTATATTGCGAGTGAGGCAAATTGAAGGCAGTTCCTTAAACTCTCTTCTCACTTTGCTTTGTCACAAACAATGCCCTTAACAAAGTAAAAGAAAGAAGAACCCGCAATGTGTCAATCCTTTTCTTAAATTTTCTCCTCACTTTCTTTACACACACACACACACACCCCTTCTCAATCACAACTATTTCATAAATTCCTCTCTTCTGCATGTTCAAACACCCACACACACAACACACACACAACACATCTTTCAATAAAACCATTCTCCTGTCCACAATAGATGTCTATTGTTGCATGTTTTGGTTTTATTACTTGTTCATGATTTCTCCCTATTTTTTTGTTACTCAATTTGATTTCTTATTGAAATGGCATGGATTCTAGCCAAGTTTCTTTGATTCTTGCTGTTAATTGTTTGTGGGGTTTTGGGTTTTAAATCAATTTGAGTGATGGGTCCTATAAAGGGTTGTAAAAGGAGAAGGAAAGTTGAGAAGAAGGTTAAACATGGCGATTTGCCTTCTGGGTCTTCTGAAGATACCTATGTTGATTGGTGGGATCACTTCTCCAAGCGGATTGATGGTATTTATATGTTTTAATTCACTTGCTTTTGATATAATATTTGTTCTTCTGTTTGTGCTGGTTTTATGTATTTTGTATGCTTGCAGATTTGTTTATATTAAAATTTGCAATCTTGATCACTTTGGTATGTGGAATGCTTTGGGTTTTATCCTTGTTTGGTTGAATTTTGAGTCAAGGGTCGAATCCAATTTTGATTTTATTTGATTGCTTGCCTGCTTAATCTTTTGTTCCAAGTGTTATGTCATTGTACTGGAAATGCATTTGAGAATTATACCTGATCTGCTTATAATTTCGCCTTTCTCATCGTGTAATTGATCTAACATTAACTATGTGCTTTTATTGAATATGAACAATCATGAATTGATTATGGTTAACCAATGGCTTGTGATCGTTTAGTACACGATAGGGATATTTTTAGGGTAATGTACAATGTTTGGAATCCTCTGCATACTTTATAAGAAGGAAAGATGTAATTGTGAAATACATCGCCATACTCCTACATTGATGTATACTAGCTTATGAGAGCTACCTTAGTTATCTGCTAACATTACAAGCAAGACTTTCTGCATATTTTGTGGAATGGGATTATCCCCTTGTGCACACATATTAGATCAAACATTGCCGGTCGGTAAAAGGAATTTTTTTTATCGGTGGAATGAAGATATCTATTAAACTTTGGATACATATTAAGATTATGAATGGTGGGTCGTAGGGCAATAAATTCGATTTACTGGTTATACTATGTATTGGTAGACTGGTAGTGGAATCCGCTTGCAAGGGTAAACCAGTCAGCGTCAGTGAAGTGAAAGAAAATAAAATCTTGATGTTCATTCTCCTGTGTTTGATTATATAATTCTGGGACTAACTGAATACCTGTGCATTTTCATTTGACTGCCTCTCAGTTGTCTATGGATCAGCAAATGAACTACTTGTAACAAATAAAAATTTACTGTATTTCCTTTCCTTTTCTTCTGCTTGTCATCATCTTGCAGCATACTCCCACCCCCGGTTTGTTTTTGTTCTTTAAGGATTATTTTTTAGGTCTTGCAAGTGAAAATACTCTATGCTTATTTGAAATAAGAATTTACTGTAGGAATGTCTGTATTTCATAGTCCATTCTTATTTTTTTGTCAAACGAGAGGTTACGACTTGTGTCATTTAGCCAGTTTCTCCTCCCACAACACAGTCGCTGATTTTTCAAACAAATGAACATAGTCTATGCTTAACTTAATCTATCACTGACACCTACCCCTAAAATTGTATTCATTGATTTTTATTGAGTATTGAATGTTAAATCAGTTGAAGGGTAATGTTTTTGTACCCATAGAATACTTCCACATTTTGTTATGCATGTCCCAATAGTCTTCACTTCCACACATGGTTCATGTGTCAGCAAAAAGACCTGATTACAGGTATTGGGCATCCATAGTGTGCGCCACTTCTTTTTGCCCATAGGTAATGGGCAGAAAGAAGGTCTTTTATCCTTTTGGTTGCCATGAACTCTATCACTTTGCCTACAAGTGAAACCTCTTCAACGTGTCTACAACTTGGGGTGAAATTTCTTAATATGATATGCAATTTGTCTCTGCTGAACATTCAACAATGCTTGGTTGATTACACATGCATGAATGCATGTGAAAAGTTCTGATTTACATAACAGTAGTAAAGAGGATGGAAGATTCGATGTACGGATTGAACTTGACTATGGAAGATATCTTTTTTATTGTTCTAGCTCATATAGCTATTGCACATTCGTTGCTGAGAATGAACACAGGTTTTCGATTTTAGTAGATGTAGGAAGATATAGATGGTTCAAGTTTGAATAAGGGTCAGTGTAGCTGCAGTCGCAAACTGGTTGGAGGCTCTACTTTATATTATTTATTATGATCAAAATGAATTTTGTATCTTCCGGGTTATGATTATGATATATATATAAAAAAAAGTAATCACTGCAAGTATTGGGTATTCTCATATTCTGTATTAGGTTGTTCGCTTGCTGTTTCTGATGCATAAATATGCCTTAAGTATCATCCACCTCGGATGACTGATTATGTACGTCTTAGAAGGCTTAAATCTCTCTCTCTCTCTCTCTCTCTGTTCCTTTTCTTCTTCTTCTTTTTTTGGTCCTCACATAGTTAGTACCATGATTTATGGTATTGCTTCAGAAGATGAGCATGTCATGAAGATATCACAGTGATTTCTTGAAAAGGACAATTCAGGGTATTATGGATGAAACTTAGACCATTTGTTGACTCAAATGTGGATTATGGAGTGTTTCATTACTGATAACCCTTGATATATTTTTCAATAGATTTAGCTAAGCAGATGGTTATTGAACAAACTATAAATAGCTTAATTAGGCAGCTCTTTTCAGTTTGGTTGCTCCAGCTAATCAATAGCTTCTTCATAAACATAAGCTTTAGGTATATCTTCTTTCTTGTTGTTCACCCCACACAGTCAACATATGCTAAAGGACACTGTACGAAGAGTCGAATCAGTAAAACTAGCATAATACTGGCAAAAAGTACCAAAAGAAGTTATCTTACTTTATTATACGGTGGAAATAAATCAAGTGACTGAAAGCATATGTTCTTACTGACAATGTGCAAACCTTAGTTGGTACAGTACAACTGTCAGTTACAACTTTACCCTTTCAGTGGTACATACGTCTATTCCATTGGTTTGACTTTCTGCGCTTTCGAGTTTTGGCCCATGCATATCTAATGTTGAAAAATATATATTGATTGTTAGTGATTTTCTTCAATCATGCAGGGGCTTTATCCCCATCTAAGGGTCTGGACAAGTTCCAGTCTGTTTTCAAGATCTCAAGAAAAACTTTCGAGTACATATGCTCACTCGTGAGTGAGCCCATGATGGCCAAGTCAACGAGCTATATGTTCGTGAATGGCAAGCCAATGTCCTTAAACGACCAAGTAGCTCTAGCTTTAAGAAGGCTAAGTTCAGGTGATTCCTTGGTACAAGTAGCCAATGCCTTTGGTACAAACCACTCCACTGTATCTCAAGTGACCTGGCGTTTCGTGGAAGCCATGGAAGAAAAAGGCCTTCCCCACCTCCAATGGCCTTCTTCAGATGAAATGAGACAGATAAAATCAAAGTTTGAGAACATTAAAGGCTTCCCAAACTGTTGTGGGGCCATTGACACCACTCACATCCTCATGTTGCTATCATCGTCCGATCAAACAATCGACGCGTATCTTGACAGGAATGAGAATCACAGCATGATCTTGCAGGTGATTGTGGACCCCGATATGAGGTTTAGAGACGTAGTAACCGGATGGCCAGGGAAAATGAATGATTCCTCAGTTCTTCGTAGCTCAACTTTCTTTCAAGTATCAGAGAAAGAGGAAAGATTAAACGGTAAGAAAGCAGAACTCTCAGACGGAACTGAAGTAAGAGAATATATAGTGGGTGATTCAGGATTCCCATTATTGCCATGGCTTATAACTCCTTATTCGGGGAAAAATCTTTCTGAAAATAAAGCGGAGTTTAATATACGACATTTGGCCACCCGGGCAGTGGCTAAAAGGGCATTGGCGAGATTGAAGGAGATGTGGAAGATGATTCAAGGAGTGATGTGGAGACCCGACAAGCACAGGTTACCGAGGATTATTCTTGTTTGCTGTATCCTTCATAATATTGTTATAGACATGGAAGACGAGGTTTTAGATGAGTTGACTTTCTCTGACCAGCATGATCAAGGGTATCGACAAGAGGTATGTGAATCTGTAGACAAGAATGCTGAAATCTCGAGAGATAAGCTTGCACTTTACTTGTGTGAACGACAGCCTTCTTCTCATGTTTCTGAGGTTCGAGTTAACTAGCAGAGCTGTTGGATCTTGTCAGAATGTCAGGTCAAGAAAGAACTGAGAAATGGAGTTTTGATGTTAAACTGAGTACTCTTATAGAGAAAATGATGTAATTTAGATGGTTTAGAGTTTCATGAGGCTTGTTTTTTTTTTTTTCATATATCAAAAGAGAGATTTAAAATGCTACTGGTTTTTGTTTATCTGATATCCTTTTTGTGCTGTTATCCATTGAAACTACTCAAAAGCTGCTCTAGAACATAATGTAGATCATACCTCTGAGTTAAACAAACTGGCAAGACTTTTGATTAAAAAACATGATTACAATGTCTCAATCCTAGTTTAGTTTTGAGATAGTTTTCAGAGATCCTAAGTCACGATACATGCATTTACACAACCCCCGGAAGATACCTCGATGCCCTTCAGCTAAGGACAAGTCGAGATTGCCAGAAAAACAAGGAAGTTAGCTGCTAAAAAAGAGTCAATAGCAGTCTTGACTGTACAAGAACAAAGGATTTTATGATACATAATAACCCCAAGCATCCTCTCCTTCGCTGATCATCATCAACTGCAAAATCAACATACTGAAAAATAAATAAGCCACTAAAATAGATATCAACCCATGCAAAATCAACACTACTTACTTGTACCACCTTTAAATGACATTAAAATTATTTTCTTATTGAGAAATAACATTTGTGGGAGTTGGACAAACCAAAAACAAAAGTAGGAATATTCATTGTGAATGTAGGGAGCACTGATCTTTATTTTCAACAGTGATAATGTGGTAAAAAAAAAAAAAACATTCAACTTGGAGCTCCCCTTGCGTTAACTACGTGTAGACTTGCCTCGTCGGACCGTACCGCCGATTCACGGTTTGACGAAAAAGCCGACAGGAACCGGACCGCCGACTTACGGTTCACGGTTTGCCGATTTGAGACGTTTTTTGTTTTTTTCTTATTTCTAAACCAAAGGGTAATTTGAATTGGACCGTATGGCGAGTCTACCTACGTGCAAACCATTGGCAAAGCCATATGGACACAAGGGAGTCGACTCTCCTTTGGTTTAAGATCACGGTCAGTTTTACTCCTTTATAGCTAAAATAAATTTAAAATAAAATAAAAAAATCAACCACTAAAACTATTAAATCAGTTTTGACCCCCTTTCTATCAGATATATATTTTTATTTTTATTATAATTTTGGTACGGCAATGTTAGACTCCGTATAGTTTTCTACCCTCGTAGTTTTTTTTTTTTTTTTTTTTTTTTTTGACACCCGGCATTTGAAATCCGATATTTGCCAATGGTACCAATCTCCTTTAAGCAAGCTATGGGAATGGTCAACAAAGCTTCAGGACACATGCACAGAATTATTGAGGCGAGGGTATATGATTTATTTCGAAAATTATAATGTTCATATCAGGAACATATTGCACACAAGTACCTTTATTAACCGGAGTTCAATGCAGTTTGTTGGTTTTCATTGATGGCCAACATAAATCTCTTCTCCCATTGCTGCTTAACGGGTTCCGAGACAATAGTATCACCAATGAAAGCATTCCATGAATCCCCTCCGCTGCTAGCCATAACCCAATTGATTTTCCTTGGTAGAGTGAGGAAGGAACCAGATTGATCCTTGACCTTGGTATTGTTGTTCTTCGATGAACCACGGTTCTGAGAAGGCAAAATAAGAATACATAATTTACTGGAAAAAATAATATAAGAGTAACCAAACTCGCTGTTTTGATCTTCAACAAAAAGTTTATCGATTCTTGAACTTGCCTTCATGCGACTGCTTATCTTAAACACCTTGGATATGGGTGTATTGTTTTCTCTTAGTTCTGCTACAACCAAGGATAGAGGTGAATTTTCACTCAGTTCTGCTAGGTGCTTTTCAACAGCAACGAGCGATCGGAATTTCCGTTTAGTCCCTGGCTCATAATAATGCTGCAAAGTAAAGTAAAACTGATTAGATCCCCCAAAACACTTTTTTTTACGAATAGGGGCAGATGTGATGTATCTAACAACTGATAAAGTTGAACTTGGAAAAGGACCCAGAGTTGGCCTTTTGAATTCAAGAAGCACCCGTACTTCTCCAGACCACAATTTTTGTGAAGAAAGCTAATTAGCTTGGCATCCCTATTCTTCGCCACTTGCTTTTGATATGTTTAAGAGGATGATAACATGGCAGCTCATACTCGAACTTAACACAGTACTTAATAAAGTCTTCCTATAGCATATACAATCAGCTTGAGAAGAGACAACTATATTGTTTTAATCATAGTTGTCAAAGGCGAAAGGCGAGGCGAAAGGCGAGGCGAGAGGCGGGCGGCAAAAAGGCGAGCAAGGAGGAAAATAGAACAAAAAAAGTAAAAAAATAGAAAATATATATCTATATTCATGAAACACATAAACAAAGCACAAAATGTGTCCTGAACAAGAATATAACATTAAATACATTTCACAATTTCACATATAACAATATTCTAATATAGTTCAAACCTCAAATTTAAGAATTCTAACACAAAAGGCGCATGAATTAAAAGTACGAAGTTCAAATCAATAAAACAAGTACTAGTTCAAGCAAGTGAAATAAACTTAAACTCTTAAACATTATCGAGAGTCATGCAAAAAGTAAATGAAAATTTGAAAAACAGGGGACTAGAAAAAAAATTCAGAAAGGCGAGAGGCGGGCAGCAAAAAGGCGAGCAAGGCGAACGCCTCGTGAAGAAAGGCGTACATCCGCCTGCCTGGTTACAAAAAGGCGACCGACCCCCCCAAGGCGCCAAAAAGGCGAGGCGGGCCGCGGGCGGTCGCCTTTGACAACTAGGGTTTTAATAATTAATATTTAAATTATCTAAGGTTTGTCACTGTCTTAAGTTTCAGCATTCACCCAAATGCACCTGCTTTTTAAAATATGATGTTAAATTGGATTTTGGGTCCATCTATATCGAGGTAAATTTTGGTCTGCATGCTTACTAGATCGTTGAAGTATCAACACCAACTTGTACATTTACAAACTAAATTTCTTCAAGTAGAGGAGTGGGGTCGAAGGTGAGGCAGCAAGATGGCATAATAAAGACATATAAATGCCTCATTTCGTGGAACTATCAGTTTGGATCCAACGATCAAATCGAAACAAATTTGCATCATGCACTAAAAAGACTTGAACATAGTTGGACATTTGTTGCATATCTAAAGCTTGTTAACGAAAAGAAGCAAAAAAAAAAAAAAACAAGAAAAGAAAAAAGAAAAAATAGAATCAAAACTAAGAGGCGGAAATCAAGAGTTGGCACCGTGTACAGATTTCACTACAGTCCAAAGTCACAATATATGAAATAGAGAGGAGTAACTGAGAGAGAAACAATACCTTGTCAACACAATTCCCATATCTGCGGGGTACCTCTTCCACAACCCAACCATCAGGGAGGCTAAAGCAAGAGGTGGACACAACACTTGCCTGTGCCATGATAGCCAATTGTCGATTATTAGATTCCTCTTCGGTAAGCCTCAACATCTGCAATAGCACCAGAATTGAAGAGAGAAAATGGGATCAACATCCCTCTCTTGGATTTATTCCAAGTTCTACACCGTAACTTTCTCAGCAATAAAGTTCTCCACACTTACCATTATGATAAAATAATCGATAGTCTCCAAGAAAATTTGGTAAGATTTTAGAAAAATTGTAACAAATTATAAAAATGTTCAATCTTTGGATATATCAGGAAAAAGAAAAACCAGGAGTCTATAAAGGCAACTGCTTTTTATCTCATCCAGGATAAGCAAGAATCTTCACTTTCTCTTAAAATTGTTGTTGCTGCAAATATGACAGGTTGAATATGTTACCTTTCCACCAGAAACAATCATCTTTCGGCTGCTCAAATGCTGCGAGGTCTAAAAATAAACAACCAAAAAAGAGGTCAAAGATGAATAAACCTTTCTTCATAACTATCTATTTCTTCAAAACACAGTTGGAAAAAGAATGGCTCATAATCTCACCTCATGATAATCTAGTCTGTAAGCTCCGGATCTAGTATGTGCCATAACTTGTTCTCTGTAATCTCTGGACCTAGTAGTTAGTCTAATTGGTTCTCCTTTTAAGTACCTCTCAACTTCTTTTCGAGATCGCAATTTGTATCCAGTTCCTGGCTCAATGTAGTACTGCACAATACGACAAAATAATTTGAGTCCTCAGTTTTGACTCATATACACACACACAACACACACACACATATATATATCAGTTTATAAGTACTTAAAAAAGAAATAGAGGGTCGAGAGAAAGAGACGACCACAAGAAATTGACAAACTTTATGTCAGTTATTTCTCAATAAGTACTATCCCCAGAAAATCATAGAGCAGCTATTTGGTCAATCTCATCCATTACATGTCCACTAGAAAATGACTCTTGGCACACACTATGATAAATAGACACGAGAGAAAGAGATGACCATGATGCCACAAGATTTAGTTTTATGTCACCACAATGACAATATATAAAAGAGAGATAAGTTAAGGGAAGTTCTAATAGTTGTTTCACGATGGCAAAACCCATATTTTGGTCACTAAAGAAATCATGTTTTTGCAATGTCCTCATTGATGTTTATTTTTTTACAATGTCCTCATTCAAGTATATGATTTTTGCAATGTCCTCATTCCGTAAACGGAGGCGCCAAATTTTTTAAGGGCATAGGGGAACGTGCTATCACGTGACTAACGATCGTTATAAACTTAACTTTTCAGATCAAACACAACCACAGACTTTCAAAAAGACCACACCATGTCATTTCCATTTCTTCGAATTCATATCAAAAACAGAATTATTTTCTGATGGATTTTCAATGACGGAAAGTAAAGTTTATAACGGTTGTAAGTCACCTGATAGCACATACCCCTCTGCCGTTAAAAAAATTGACGTCTCCATTTACGGAGTGAGAACATTGCAAAAAAATAAACTTCAATGTGGACATTGCAAAAACATGGTCTCTTTAGTAACCAAAATATGAGTTTTGCCTTTCAGAAACGATATTGGCCAGTGCTTTTCAAGAGATTTATACTTCAATTCGAACTGATACCTATCAGGACTCGGTCGGTAGCTTTCCGACATTACTAAGTAGAATATTAAATGAGGACTAAGTATGTTCTCATGGCAGCTAGGGTTCTAAACACAATGTTGCATCAAAATAACTATTCATATTTCTGCTTCTGAATTTCAAGATGTTTTCAGTTAAATATACTATTGACTGAGTCATGACAAGCTATTTCCTTATAAGAGTGACTTCTAAATTCTCTGTAAATATGTAAAGTAGGAAAGTGAAAATGACGCCAGCTGCCCATATATCGACCATGAGGAATATGTTAAGCATGGTTTTTTAATTTCACTTCTCGCTCTTTTTATTTATAAATTATTCATTTCTTCCTTTGTTTATTTTGTATGGCGAAAGCATGGTTTGTCTTAACACATGAATACACAATTTTAACCAAAAATCATTACACAAAATTCAGAATCAAACTATCAACATCAAATATCTTATGCAATTGATAAAGAACAAATGCAAAGAATCCAACTTCTCTATCATCGCAAGTGGATGCCCAACAGTAGATTTGTGCATTAAATACCTGAAATACAGTAAAGGGCAAACCCCAGTGCGCCAAGCGCTCCCCGGGAGAGGGAACCATTTGCTAGAGCCTTTCCCTGACAATTGCCAAGAGGCTGTTCGCCAAGGTTCGAACCCGTGACCTTATGGTCACCAAAGGAGCAACTTAACCGTTGCGCCAAGGCTCGCCCTCATACCTGAAATACAGTACTAGTAAAAATTTGTTTGCGAAAAAATATAATTATATTTTTTGAAAACTGTTTCTTTGATCATCACTAGAGAGTATGAAGGGATTTACATCACAAATATACTCCAGAGGATCCATTTTCGACTAGCTAACCACGCAAATTGTCTCATGAATTGAGACAAAAAATTGTGACAAAAATTGAAATTCTCACATTTTTCAATGCATGCAAGCAATTGCGAATTAAATACACAAAATATAGCTTACAATTACGAATAATAAAAAATAAATCCCGAAATTCTGAAGCACCAAGTCGCCTATTTCACAAAGAGGTGTATGAAATTCGAAATTGCGTATAATAAATAGATTAGCTACATATAAAATTGAGAAAGCTGCATTAACAGAGAAGTTAATTGGGGGAAAGTAACAAATTACCCGGTCAACGCGGTCGCCGCTGGAGCGAATTACCTGCTGGACACGCCAGCCAGGGGGAAGTTCGAAGCGTGGAGAGACGGTGGTGATCGCTGTGGAGGTAGGGACGGGATTATTGACAATTGCGAGCTGACGATGGTGGTCGGAGTAGAGGTCGGTGCGGCGGAGCACCCGCAGTGGCACTAGCATTCCCTGTTCCGGTTCTTCCATTGTTGGGAAGAAATTGTAAATGCGCTTAATTTGACACTCTCTGGTGCGTGTTATACTATACTGTGTGTGTACAATTAAGTAGTGGGCTTGTATTTTCCTTTTTTGGTATACAATTACTAGCCATTTGTGTAATCCTTTGGAATCAATCAAAATGTCTTTTATAGTAGAATACAGTTTAGACGTGCTAAAAAAATATCCGAAAACCTGAAAATTCTTTGGGTAAAATTGGGTATCGTAATTCTTTAGAATCAAAACTACGAAAGAATCGAGAATTGTGTGAGCCATAATCGATAGTTTCACAGTTCGAATACGGGTTCACCGTTTTCAAAATCAGGAACATGCAATTCTGGAATCGGAAATCGAAATCGGCAACCGTAAACTGTGAAATTGTGACTTTGTAACCGTGTTTTGTTATTATGTATTTTTAGACGGTTTGTCTTATATGACACTTGTTTTAGTAACTTAGACTTTTTTTTTTTTTTTTACAAATTTTGAAATGTAGACATTTTAATACTTTATTCTTTTCAATATAAATATTTATAAATAATAATTTATTGTTTTAAATGTATTTACTTTATAAAATACTCCTAAGTATGATAAGGGGTGGTAGCAATTAATCCCTCTGAGCTCGAAATAACTGTCATATTAAACTTGTCAATAAAGGAGTGTGTTCTACACTTTTATTATTTTGTACAATATTAAATTTGTACTAAATTTATTTTCTAATTTAAAAGCGACATTTATTATAGGATTTTGAAAATTGCCTACATTTATTTCACGATCGAAATGTCTGTGATTTTGTTAGAGATATAATGTCAGTCAGTTTTGGCTTAATGTACAAAACTACGAATCGGTGCAAATTAATTCCATTGGGCATTTGGGCTAAAAATCCTATTTCAAACGTAAAGCCCAATCCACTTTTTAATTTATTAAGGCTTTTTTTAGTTATATAAGGGGAGAGTGATCCACACAGCCCAACTCGGATACCTCTTTTGTTTGAACTCTGAACTAATTCTCTAAAATTTGTTTGCACTTCCTTATTTTAATTTTATGACTGAGATTTATTTTAATTTAGTGTATTTAATTTGGACATAATTAATCATGTCTATTAATTAATGGCAATGCAACGTAGGCGTGGCGAATATGAAATTGCTTATATATATAGTCATAGTATTATCATGTCCTTACTTCACGTTTAATTAATTAGTAGTACTCCCTTTGTCTCAAAATAGAGGTGGTCTCCCGTGAAAACAAGTGGATCCGTCTCATGCATGAGATGGATCGACCCATGACCCATGGAGCATGACCCCTCACGTGGCAGCCTTTATTTTATAGGCCAATTTTTTTTTTCTCCAGGACCCATGGATCCGACCCTGACACGTGAAGTGTTACATTTACTTGTATAAACTATTACATTCATATACATAGGAAAAAACACTATTACTTTTATGTATATATGTATTACTTTAATGTATACAAACTATTACTTTATATGCATACAATCATTACATTATGTTATAGTAACTATTACTTTTCACAAACCGAAAAAAAAAACAAAATTTAAAAATTTAAAAAAAAAAACTTTTTTTTTTTGCCTATGAGAGGCTGTCACGTGTCAGGGTCGGACCCATGGGTCCTGGAGAAAAAAAATGGGCGGGTCATGGGTCATGAATCTGACCCGTCTCATGGATGAGACGAGTATTCTTGTTCTCATATAAGTCTTTGTTGGGCGGGTCATGGGTCATAGATCCGACCCGTCTCATGGATGAGACGGGTATTCTTGTTCTCATATATAAATCTTTGTCCTCAAAATATGTTAAAAAAAAAATCAAATTTGTTTTGTTTAAAAGCAAATTTAAATTTTTTGATCATTCAATTTGGAAGGAAAGAGTAGTTATTATTAATTTCATTTATCCAAACATGCAACCAAGTTGGCGTAGGGGAAGAATTAAGATAAATAACTTGTTACTATTGTTGAATCGCTCGTGATTGCTAGTAAGTAATGAATTCTTCAAACTTCGTTTACTTTAAAAAGTATCGAAAATCGAAAATAAACTTAGATATCAAATTGCAAAAATTGCATTCGAAAACCCTAAAACATACTCGTATTTATATGTTTCAAAACCCTAAAACAAAAATAATATTAAAGGGTAAATCTCGGTGCGTCAAGCGGGAGTTGGGAGAGGGAACTATTTGCTAGAGTCTTTTCCTGACAATTGCCAAGAGGCTGTTCGCCAAAGTTCGAACATGTGACCTTATGGTCACCAAAGGAGCAACTTAACCGTTGCGCCAAGGCTCGCCATCAAAACAAAAATAACCTTAATTAAGTAAAAATTATGAAAATACCAAAAAAAAAATTATAAAAATTCAGAAGCCCATTTGATTGCCAAAATTCGGGCTTTATGACTTAAAACGCTTCCCATGACTTTTGTCCGTTCAAAAATAGCTTGAATTTGATATGTTGTCCGTTTCGAACGAAGCCAAATCTACCGCTAAACAGGCTCATCCCGGACTAGGGCGCGATCGTCCCTGCCTAGGGCGCGATCTCCACAGAATGGGCGCGGTCGATCACCAGCGACAGAAACTTGGATGGCACCAAACTCAAACATAGGGATGGCAACGGGGCGGGTTCGGGACGGGTTTTTCATTTCCCAAACCCGCCCCTACAGTGAGATACTATTACCCGAACCCGCCCCGCCCCGTTTGATGCCTTGCCCGAACCCGAGCCCCGCCCCGTTTAACCCGAAAAAAATTGCTTGTTACTTGAATTAAAGAAGCTATTTTTGTGATTGCAACTTAGTAGTAATGGTTCTTTTTCTAGTTTCTTTTTGATTTCATATTAACCTTCCTGTAATTCTTACAGGACCACAAAGTGTATCAATGGATAAGCCTTGACCCATAACGAAAATGCTGAAGATCATAAATCTGACTAGCTTTGTGTGTCAACTGCCAGGAAAGGCACAACATATTAACCTTCATGTAATTCTTACAGCAAGGGTATTTTAGTATTTTCCTAGTTAATCGGGGCGGGTTCGGGGCGGGGCGGGGCGGGGTAAACCCGAACCCTACAAAAACCCGTCGGGTTTTCAATTTTGGATCCCAAACCCGACCTATTAGGAGCGGGTCTTTTCGGGTTCGGGGCGGATTCGGGTTTTTTGACATCCCTACTCAAACACATTTGAAATCAAAATTTACGCTCGTGGAAGTTGTTAAGTAATTTCCCTGCCTCTAATCTTGAAATTGATAAACTTTATCTTTAAATAAGCTTTAATTTGTTGATCATGAAATTGATCAAAATATTCAGTTACTAGGAGTCGTGGAAGTTGTTTAGTAATTTCCCTGCCTCTAATCTTCTTGGTTTGTTTTATTTGACAAGTTTAATTTATCCTTAATTAATCGGTTGAATGTACGTAATCATTACCCAAACTGTACTAACAAAGAATACAAACTGTACTAACAAAGAATACAAACTGTACTAATTGTGAATTTGCCGTTAGATCGAAAAAAAAGGAAGATGCATGGAAAAGAAGCAGTTACATTACAGGGAGCGGAGACTCCAATTACGCCTGCTGGTTGGTCTCATATTTTATTAATAAACTAGGATCCTATGTCAAATACAGTATGAAACAATGAAATACTCCCTCCGTCCCACCTTATTACAAACTATTTTTCCGGGCACAATAATTAAGAAATATTATTAAGATAATGAAAATGTGTGGTAGAAAATGAAGAGAGAGAATGAGTGGAGTTGGTTGAATAAATTGTGTGGTAGGAAATGAAGAGAGAGAATGAGTGGGTGGGGTAGGGTGAATATAAAATAATAAATTTATTTCTATTTTGGACAGTTTGTATTCATGTGGAACGGACTAAAAAGGAAATAAGTTTGTATTCACGTGGGACGTGGGGCGGAGGGAGTATTTTTCTTCACTGACCGCCGCCGCATTATTCCATTTCACAAGGGAACCAATGCTCCACCCACCATCCATAGTTTTATTCAAGGGAACCATAGCCCATTTATTTGAAATAATTTTTTTTTTTTTAATAAAAATGACATATTTTCTATTTTTATTTTTAAATGGACACATTTAGAAAAGAAAAAGGAGAGAGTAGGATTAGGGGGGACATGCGATTCAAACGCACAGCAGTCCGGTGGGTCCGCAAGCTCAATCGTCCATTTGCATTTCGACTTCTCTCATTTTTGTCATTCATTAATGACATTTCGGTTATTTTGCTCAGCTCGTCATTTCTTACCCATTTAATCGCTTCTCGTCGAATCCTCACCCTACACCAGGCCCGACTAAAAGGGAGTGCAAAGTGCTCCTTTGCACAGGGCCTCCATTTTGGAATGGAAGGGCCTCAAAAAAAAAATGTTCCAAGTATGTTTATTTACTGTTTTTGTGTTTTATTTAATATGGAATTTCAATTCAGTAATTTTGGTGCAATTAGATAATAAATAAATTCTATTTCCTCCGGATCCAAATACATATTCATTTTTAAAAAAAAAAAATTGTTCTTGATCAAGAGCAAATTAAAAAAAAAAAAATCAGATATTCATTTTGGAATGGAATGAAAGTAGTATCCTATTTGGAATCTACTATTATAATTATTCAACAATCTTAACTACTCATTTAATTAAAAAAACAATCTTAACCATTCAATATGAAGACTTCATTATTTATAATATACTATTCCTTTTGTCTCATAATAAATATTCACTTAAAAAAAGGTTAAAAAAAATTGTAACAAAATGATTGACTTTATTTTGGAGAAGTTAATAATTAATCCATCATCAAACAATATCAAATACGCACTAGCACTAATTATGCAAAATCTAAAATTTAAAATAGAATTTTTCATTTTGGAACGGAAGAAGTACTTTAATTATTTGAAATCTACTACGTTCGACAATGACATAAAAAGACTCGATGTATTAGCTTTAATAGCAATTGAGCATGATATTCTAAATAAAAGTGATTATAAAGACATGATTGAAGATTTTGCTTCAAAGAATATTAAATGGGCAATAATTTCCAAATAAAAAGTTTGATAATTTATACTATATTAAAAGGAAGCAAGTGGTAAATTTTTCAAAAATAAAGGGCAAATCTGACATTTTTCATCCTTTGAATAAAACAAATACTTCACAATTTTCATGGCTTTTCCATTTATTTTTTAAAGTTGCTTTCCCCATCAAAAATGTCAACATCAAAGGGCAAAATAGTTCACACATTGTTTCATTAAGGGCAACCAAGTCTTCCAACTTTAGGATATAGTTGTAATATTCATAAAATCGTAAGACTTTTACAAAAAACGTTTTTTAGGTCTTTTAACAAAGGTTTTATTTCAAGACTTAAAAAAAAGATTTATTTTATAAATATATTTCAAAATTAACCTATAAATATTAAAAATTCATAAATTATTACTTTATTTATTTTATCCAAAAAAGTAATTCAAATAGATGTTGTATTACTATTCCTATATTCAAGTTAAAAAAATTATAAGTTAATAATTTATTTATTTTAAGTTTATTTTAAAAAATATTTTGTTTTAAGTTGTTTAATTAAACTTTTTTACAATTTTGTATACAACACATCTAAATAATAAATTATTTTTTATTTTTTTGAAATAATAATTTTTAGTCAAATCTAAAAATTATTATTACCAAAAAATTTCAATTTAGTGTTTTTTTAATAATTATTAAGTGTAAATTATACAATACTCCCTCCGTCCCGATAATAGCTTCACCATTTTGGCCCGGCACGCAAATTAAGGGTGGAGAAAATGTTGTGAGTGTAATAGTAAAATAGGAGAGAGAATGAGTGAAGGAAATAGTAAATTTAAAAATTGTTGTGAGTGTAATAGTGAAATAGGAGAGAGAATGAGTGGGTGAAATAGTAAAGATTATTTGTCATTTTAGGAAAGGTGAAGCTTCTAACGGAACGCCCTTTTAAGAAATTGGTGAAGCTTTTATTGGAACGGAGGGAGTATATATATATATATATATATATATATATATATATATATATATATATTGAGATGAGTATATGTTTCTTAAAAAAAACAAAAAAAACAAGATGAGTATACCGCTAGATTTTTTTTTACTTTATCCCATGTCAGGAGGCGAGGAGATGAGTATTAATTGTGTACGAATTTTATTTTAAAAATACGCCAAAAAATACGGCATGAAAAAAGTGGAATATAAATATTGTGTATTTTTTATATAACGTGTAATATATGTATCATAGTCAAAATTACATACGTAAAAGTATAGGAAAAATATAATAAATATATATAGGTAAATTATGAATATTAATTATACATTTACCTAATGTTTTAGAAGTATAATATATTTATAAAAATATGCCTTAACTCTCACGTGAAAAGAAAGAAAGAAAAAAATCAAACGTGGATGTAAAAAAATAACAATTTTTATTTTTTTTCTAAAAAATGAAAATTAATTATACATTTTGGGACGGAGGAAATAGTACTACTATATTAATCTATATACATAAATCTTAAAATATTATATAACATTAACATTAATGAAATATGTAAAAATCAAACGTGGATGTAGAAGTTGAATACGGCTCAAGAACAAAATAACTTATCAAAAATCGAAATTGATGATACTTGAAAGTTTCATGTAATTTTTTTGTTTGGAGAATTACTAGAGTCCAGAGTTTTGAATTGCAGTTGAAGAAAAAGATTGGGAGACTTAGAACTAGGATAGATTACGTTTTTCCAATTGTTGGCAAAAACTAAGTAACACTGTGGGCAAATTACTTTCCTTAATCGCCTGTTTCTTAACTACAATTACGCACATATCACGTTCAATACACAATAACTATGTTTTATATCAAAAATATGTGTTTAATTCAATAGCAATGAAAAACGGACGCCAAACGTGAGTATTATTGAATATAACGGGAATTTACGTATAAAACGTGTTTTGTACAAACTAACTATGCTTTAAATATAGATTTATTTTAGTGATCTTCAATCTGATATTTGTGCTGATAATATAATTTTCAAATAAGTGTTTTCAATGTATACAAACATCTCTATTTTCTGTTGTATTTGTATAAATTTTCGTCTTTTTTGTGTTAGTAGATGTCCGCGCATCGCACGGGAGTAACACTAGTTATTTGTAAATTTAGAAATTTCCCTACTACATTTGTTTGAAATAAATATAATTATGTTATTAAAATAATAAATAAGTTGTATAATTTATTTTTATAATTACTCTTAGGGCCTATTTTTAAATTCTGAACAGGGCATGTAAAATATTTGGACCGGCCCTGCCCTACACCTCGACCTAACTTCCGAGCAATTGATTGTGTACTATTGAACCTATAACCCAAATCTAGAGAGAGTATTATCACTAAACTTCCAATCACTTTCCTTGGCATAATTGGAGCTGACGTACAGAATCCTGTGATATTGAGAGGTAAATTAAGAAAGCAAAAGAGTTTCTAGATCGAGAAGAAGTCAAAAGTGAGAATGAACTACAAACAATTCAGGGGTTGTTTCCTTAAAGTAAAGCGAAAGTAAGCGGATACGCGGTTGGTCACACACGCCAACTTACAAAGACCTCTAAACCAATTTCCCTACAACAACATTCACAAATAAATATTAATAACATTATATATTCTTACTTGTCACTGCAATACAAGTAAAGTCCACACGCACACCACAACCCCTATATATATGTCCTTTCCCACATACTTGATAGTTCCATAATATATTTCCATCCAACCTCAAATAAACAAAAAAACATACAAAAAAATTAACCAGAAACATGACAACAATGAAGAGAATAAGAGAAGAAGATAGAGAGGTTGAAGCATTTGCCATGGCTAACTGCTTGATGCTCCTCTCTCGAGTCGGTCAAACCTCGTCTTCAACCTTATTTGACCGTGTTTTCGAGTGCAAGACTTGTAGTAGAAAGTTCTCGTCTTTCCAAGCTTTGGGTGGCCATCGGGCTAGCCATAAACGTCCTAAGTTTGATCACGCCATGCCCCTATTGCCCGTGAAGCCAAAGACGCATGAGTGTTCGATATGTGGGGTCGAGTTTGCGATAGGCCAAGCATTGGGAGGTCATATGAGGAGGCATAGGGCAGCAGAAGTAAAGGAGCATAATTTTATTCACAGTGCAGTGCCCATATCAGTGTCAAAACCAGTACCAGTTTTAAAGAGGTCTAATAGCAAGAGAATCATGAGTTTGAATTTGGATTTGAATTTGACGCCTTACGAGAATGATCTCAAGTTGGCTCCTATTTTCACCCCATTCTTTTGATTTTTATAATTTACCACGTGCGAAATGAATGTTCATTTTTATTTATGATAAGAAACAAAAATAGATATTCATTTTAAAACGGAAGTAATTCTTTAATTGGCCAGTAGTATCATTTTTTGTTAGAGATGATAGATGTATAGCCTTTTCTTTTTCAGTTCTGTTTTATTTTCTTTACGTTGTAATTAAGTCGGCTTTGTAATTCTGGCTCTGTATATATCGAACTAGAAATTCTTGCTTTTGAAATTAAGCTGTCTGTTTTATTATTTGACTGATACTAAGAATATGTTCGGAGAAATCTATGTTATGTCGGAATAAATCCAATTATCACATGTGAACAACATCTCTTTAAGTCCTACTGCATTCAGTTAAATATTTTAATCAGTTAATAATAACCACAACTAGGATGTGGATGATTTGTTGATAAAGATACAACTTAAAAATCACTAATTAAAGAAATTGTAATAATAAGGAAACTATTACAATAAGGAAATATAATATATGATTGTGATTTGGTATATCTCTATCATGCCCGCGCAAGATGGACGGCCGATAGGAGAGTCCAATCTTTGACATAATTCTATGAAGGTGAGCTTGGTGAAGTAGCGTTGTGAAGATATCATCGAGTTGATCTTTGTTGTTTATTTTACGTCGTAATGACAAATACTATAAGGAAAAGAGGTAACAAGGGGTAAGAGTAAAAAATTGTACAAGTACTATTTTACGTCGCGATGACGATAATGTTACGTCGTAATAATGACGAAGAAGGGGTATTATATTATGTCGCAATGACGAGGAAGGGGTATTATTTTACGTCGCAATGACGATAATTTTACGTCGCAATGACGAGGAATTTTGCGTCTCATCATCGACTACGTCTCAACGACGATTTTACGTCTCAAGACGAATTAGGTTTGAGTTTTATTTAACGTCTCAACGACGAATTGGGTTAGGGTTTTATCTTACAAAGTCATTACCCCGCACGCGCTTTCTTGACCTTATTTCCAAGATTGGACTTACTCACAGACCGTCCATCTTGCGGGAGCCTGATAAAGATACAACTTCCATATCCTAATCATTGAGTATATTTGTAAATATCTAATGTAATCTTCTATTTATTTGTATCTATCTTTTCCTTATACTGTAATCATTTCCAAGTCAAGGCTAGTTAGGATTGTATATATATTCATAAGTACTCATCAATAATATTCAAGTTTTCCATTATTTTCTCAATTATAATATTTGTAACAATAAATAATGATCTACAGAATTAGTATTTAAAATCAATTTATTCAAAATGCATCCAAGTAAAATATGGGATTTGGATATTATACGGTTGGATTGCTCAACTGCTGCCGAGATTAAATCTCTCTCAAATGGATGCCTATGTTGGGGGTGAGGAGTCAAAAAGATATTTATGCCCTTTATAAATGATCAAACATTCAAGTTTATAAGGGAAAGTGACTATTGTACCGTCGAAGAACTGCATGTATTCAGATACGTAAAATATGGACAGGATGGAGGAAGTACTCCAATCTTGGTAAACAAGTTAATTATGGTAGCAGCCGGCTGCTCTTGATGTATTATGAAGGTCAAATATTTGTTCTTTCATTCAGTTGAGTGAATATTATTACGTACGACTTCAACGTTACCAAAGGCCACTTGCTGCCACCATACTTTAATTGTTTTGGCATATTTCGATCTTTCAGCAGAAGTAAACACGTTCATACTGTTGGGCTACATTAGGCTTTTTGGAATTTTTTATTTTATTTATTTTATTTCATTTTCATTTGGTTTGTTAGCTCATGCAATATCTTTTGGTTTTTGGAAATGTTGCATTAATTGGTCTATGGGCCATTGATTTGGTACCTAAACTTTTCACTTTTTATTAGTTTGATTGCATCTCAAGTATTCCTTTTGCTATTTTCATCCCTCGTTATGGCTTTCTTTGCCAATTTGCGCTCTTTCCTTTTTTTTTTTGTTTCATCATCGTTGCTTTAATATAAATTTTAATAGTTTGGTTAAAAATAAATTTGAAAACTAATCATCAATTTCATGACCATGGATGGTTTATAGTATAAGTTTCAAAAAGTAGACAAAACATAGGAAAGTAACAAATTGATTAAAAACAAGAGTATTTTAGGTATTTTTGAATATTCACGGACTGAAGGGGCAAACTAGCAAAAAAGTCATATGAGGGACCAAACTAATTAAAGATATCAATTGACAGAAGGGGCAAACTGGCAAAAAAGTCATATGAGGGACCAAACTAATTAAAGATATCAAGTTCAGAGACCAAACTATTATTTAATCTTGCATTTAAAAATAAGATAAAAACTGAAAATACAATTAGGAGGAGTAAGAAACAAGTTCTAAAATTCTTTTCACATTGCTGAAATACATATTTGATCTTACTATTACCCACGTAATTCTATTAATTTCCTATAAGTTGATCAACTCAACCCGCGAACGTACAAATCGATCTTAGGGTGAGTTTGGGAGTGCTTTTTTGTAGCTTATAATCACTTTTGAAGTTCAAAATCACTTTTAATAACGTTTGAATAACATTACTGATTATGATTTTAAGCTGTTAAAACGCAAAAAACTGTGTTTTCGTAGAAGCAGCTATGACCCAGCTTTTGCTAAAAGTGATTCTTAGAAGCTGTTATTTGTATTGTTTTTACAATATTAACCTCTATCTCTTTTATACATTTATTATATTGAGATACATATCATAAAGGTCATTTTTGTTATTTATCTTTAATAATCAGTTTTGAACATATACTATCCAAACATACTTATAGATTTTAGTATTTATTACAAATAATCAATTTTTCTAAAATCACTTTTGAAAAATCACTTTCACGAAATCAGAAGCAATGCCAAACTCACCCTTAATAATGAGGAAAAGAAGTTGTTACCTAGAATATTAAATAGGGGGAATTATATTTTGGGCCCAAATGTGTAGGGGGTATTCACAATGTAGCCTCCAATCTTTTACTATTTACAATTTAGGATTCAAAGTTGTTATTCTGTTTGCATGTTAGGATTTTTAAATCAATTTTATTAGAAATATTCGTTAAATGATCACATGTAAGTTACGTATCACTGTATGAAGAATGATTTTAAAAATTTTATAGGGCTTTTAGTCTTTTCACATGGAGAGATGTAGTGCCATAAATTAATAAAAAACCTCCTTTCCCATTCTCTCTTCTCTCCTCAAACTCAGTTCACCCCCCTGCCGGCAACACCTCCCTCCCTCACCTCCGCTCACCCCTCTCTCGTTTTTTCCAGATTATTCCATTCACCGCAAGTGTATAAATGAGCAGGACCGAACCGCCATCTCAGTTTTGAATATCATACTTTTGAAACTCATGTTTGTGTTTGATTTTGATTTTGATTTTGCTTAGTCTTTAAAAAGCAAGATCTAAATCTTGATTTCGATATTTATTTTGTAAACCAATTAAGATTAATTTTGCCCTATCTTGATTTTTTATTATTGATTTCCGAATTTTTTTTATCTTGATTTTTGAATTTGTTTGAATTTGGAGATAAAAGCATTTCGATTTTGACTTATTTTGCTCAAACCCAAATTTTTTATTATTTCGACCGTGGTTGTTCTGATTTGTCTAATTATGTTGATTGAAATTTAGTGGTTATGGTAGTGTGGACGCAATGGCAGATGCAATACAGTGACTATAGTGGTGGTTTGGCGGCATCAGTAGTGGAGGAATGGTGGTGTTTAAATGGTTGTTTTGAAATGATTGTGTCAGAATTATGGTGTTGGACAGTGGTGATTGGTGGTTAGCAATGGTGATTGACAGTGGTAAATGGTGGTGGTGGTGGTTATAGTGGAGATGGGTGTAGGTTTGAGTTTTAAAGTATTGTACATTTAATCATGTACAATATTTTTTATTTGTGTTTCATTAAATTTGCATTAAAATAATAATGAAAGATTTATTGTTCAAAGTCAATATCGGTTATATAACACGTGAATTGCACGTGATTATTATACAATTTTTTAACAAAATTAGTTAAAAATTTTAAAATGCAAATAAAATGACAAATTTGGATCCTAAATTATAAATAGGGAAAGATTGGGACCTACATTATGAACACACCCTAAAATTTGGGGACTAAAATGCAATTTTTCCTATTAAATATTCAAATGAAGCTTAGCCCACTAATAAAAGACTTTTGACTTGTAATTAATGTTAGATAATTAAACAATTTGCTCAAACAAATGTGTTAGACTAATCTAAATTGTGTCAGCTTAAAATTTCTCTCTTTAATTGCGTAATAAGCATTTATCGTCATCCCTCATGCCACATACCTCATGTCTTACATAATGTATGATGTGTCACCTTTAAGGAGTGTGGACGAAGCATGCCTCGTTCGTAAGGATAATATCAAGGTTCTAAAAAGTGCTAGATGGATGATAGGCGGCGAAATCAGGTCTAGCGTATAGGAGCCTAGGTGGAGTCAAAAAATTAGACAAAATTTAAATATATTTCATAAATTTATATATATATCCAAATAATAGTGCCACTAATTTTTATAATTTATCAAAAATAATAAAAATTGGCCTTGACTTGGCCTTGGCCTTGCCTTCGCCGTGGCCTTGGAGGATATCCCACTTCGAAAGAAAAAGAAAGTAAATGGTCTTGCCTTGGCTCGGTCGTGGCATTGGAATTGGCCGGCCTTGGCCTTGGTTGTGTCCTTGGAGGATATCCCACATCGAAATAAAAAGAAAGTAAATAGCCTTGTCTTGGCTCGGTCGTGACATTGGGATTGGCCGGCCGTGATCTTGGTCGTTGCCTTGGAGGATATCCCAAGTCGAAAGAAAAAGAAAGTAGAATGTTGGCAAGTGGGTTTATAATGAGGCTGAAGCCAAGGTGGGCTGCATCATTCGGCCGTGGCATATTCGGATTGGCCGGCCTTGGCCGTGGCCTTGGAGGGTATCCCGCCTAGTCAACGCCTAATCCGCCTAGTCACGCCTAATGACGCCAACGCCTAATTTGGCCAACTTGCTTATAGGCACAGCGTTTGATCACCGCCCAGCGCCTATGCGGCCGTTCAGAACGATTTTTAGAACACTGGGTAATACAAAGTTATAAAAAAAACATAAAAATAGTGTGTCCTGATTTTATTAATATTTTTAATTATTGTATGACATGTTTGCGATCTATACAATTAATAAAATATTATCACTTCATTTTATAACTATTTTTTTTATAAATTTATTTTATACGTTTAGCATTGCCCACCTCATAATTAATTTTAATTCATTATTCTTTCTTGACAAGCTAGATTATTTTCAAAAAAGAAGTGTGAAAAAATGCAGCAGTCTTTTAGTAGTCGTCTAATTATTTTGCACCCTCTACTCTGACTTTGTTTTATTGGATGGCCTTTTTTTTTTTTATGACACAAGTTTTCTCAAGATATTTTAGATTGAAGAAAATGACTTGAAAGCTCTTTCGTACATATTAGTCTTTGTGGAATTAAATTTTTAGGAGAAAATGTAGAAAGATTTGGGTCGTTTGGTTCGCGAAATTGACCATTTCATCGATGGAATGAAATGGTCAATTTCGTTTGATCCATTTCTTCATCGTGTTTGGTTCAAATTTTCCATTCCTTCGAAGTAACTAACTCCGTCGAAGAAAGGAATTGGTCATTCCCTCCATATATGGAAGGAATGCTCAATTTCTTTGGCAATAAAATTGTAAATTTTTTTTTTGACCAAAATACCCCCAAACCCAAATCACCCCTACCCCTGCCTACCCACCCTCACCCCCACCCCATACCCACCCCCACGATTTTTTTTTTTTAAAGACCCCTGCCTACCACCCCCCCATTCAACCCCTGTCCTACCACACCCACCTACCCCCCTCACCCCCACGAAAAAAATAATATAAAATTTAAAAGGCCCCTGCCTACCCCCCCCCCATCCAGCCCTTGCCCTACCACCCCTACCTACCCCCCACCCCCACAAATTTTTTTTTTTAAAAGACCACCGCTTACCCCCCCACCATCCACCCGCCCTACCACTCCCACCTACCCCCCCCACCCCCCACGAAATTTTTTTTTTTTAACTCGTTTTGCATACCCCCTACCTATCTACCCCACCCATCCCCCCAAAAAAAAATAATTTTTTAAAAGAATGGTAAATTGGACATTTTATATGCTTTCATTCCACTCCTATAATTTGTATTTTCAAACCAAACATGATTTGCCAAGGAATTGAATGACAATTTCATTTCATTCCGTGTCAACCAATCGGAGGGGTTTGACCAGTTTTTTTCCATTTCAATTTCTTCAGGAATTCAATTCCATTGACCATTCAATTCCTTCACTTTTTTTCCATCGAAACAAACGACCCCTTAGGCTCGGTTTGTTTTGGGAAAATATTTTTTGAAAAACCTTTTCCTCATTTTTCAATATTTGGTAAGTACCAAAAAATATAGAAAATGATTTTAGAAAAATGTTTTCTCCACTTTTCTAAACAAAATGACTTAAGAAGTTTTTTTAATTAAAATATTTTTCGAAAAATGGTAACATCATGACACACACACCTAACTTTTCATATACCCTCACGTTACCCACTACATATCAACCACCCCTACCCCATTTCCTCATAAAAAAAATATTTATATTAAAATTATTTTTTACAATTCTCTCCCCCCCTCGGATAAAAAAAAATTAATCATTTTAAATTTATTTTTAACAACTCCCCACTCCCACCACCACCACCACCTCAAGGTCAAAAAATAATTTTTTTATTCATTTTAAAATTATATTTTAACAACTCTCCACTTCCAAGCAATTTTTTTATTCATATTAACAACCCTTGCCTACGATCATCTTACCCTTTACATTTTCCCACCACCCTAACCCTACCTTACCCTACCCTACCCCACACCCACCCACCTCACCTCTACTAATCCCCACCTCCTACCCTATCACCCCACCTACATCACCCTATTTCATCCTATCTCTTTCAACTTATTTCAAATTGTGTTTTTATCGAAAAATATTTTGTTTTAATTTATTAAATACATGAAAATATTTTTTTGAAAAATATTTTCATTTTTCAGATAACATTTTACGGAAAATCATTTTTCGAAAGTCGTTTAACATGAAATAAACAAAGTTTTAAATTAATTAAAATATGTTACTTATAAGGTAAGCAAACGGACAGATCTAGTTCGCATATTATAAGACTTGATGTTTAATAAGGTAGAGAAATTAATTTTGAGTGGATTAAGGATTAAGAAAGACATTTCATGAACTAATCAAGTGAGGTATATGATATGAAGTAATATTGTATGAATTTTTTTCTTAAATTGCTTTTAAATTAAAATGAGTTTATTTTTTAATAATACGCTTTTCATTTTAAATTAGATCAATAATATAATATCACTAACCGTCAAGATAGGAAAGACTAAAAGTAAACGAGTATTGACTTTGCGTCAACAGTTGGATAACGACGTTAGCTATTTCCTCCCCTTTTTCCTATACTTATTCAATTCCTAATTTTCTTGCTTTGCAATTGCACTGAAAACTACTGTAAAGTTGTCTACTTCCTGAGGATCGTGCGAGCTTTTTCTGTCCATGTTCTAGGAAGTATTCCACGGAGTTATACTTATCAAGCCCTTTGCTTTTGGTCTTTGTAAATTCTTTAAATATAAAATACTTATATTTTTAGACAGTGGATTATCTAACTTATACCCTTTTTAATTGACTTTTAACTCATCCAAAATGATGGAATCAATTAATCGCAGCATTATACCAATTAATAATATTTGTAGAAACACCCATTTTACATAAAGGTTAATTCAGATTTTAAAGGACTTTTAGCCTCAAAATTAAGGAAAAATATTTTGATACATAAAAAATGTTATACTAAAATACGCAAGTAAAAACATATCATTATATAAAAAATGTTATACTACAAATGAATCAAATTAAAATCAAATCTCAACACAGGTCGTCTTGAATCAGTGTCAGCATCCAAGAAACCGATAAACTTTCCAGACCACGTCATCGAATGAACTCACCAGAAAGGATGTCATAAACCAATTTTACAACAACCACTACTTTCTTTATTCTTTAAACGAAAAGTCTAATTACTCAACCAACTTAAAATAATTCACATAATTTATCCAATTATATTCTCCCCTTTGTTCCCCTCGAAACGTGACAATTTTTCATGTTTGGTATTTCATTTAAAAATATATATTTATAAAGTGAAAAGTTTTTAATACTTGTTTATTTATTAGACCCATTTGTAATACTTACAATAACTATCCACTTATTACTACTTCCTACCACACTTTCTCATTTCTACCTTGCTTTTAATACTCACAACACTTGCTCCAATTTTTATTTATAGTAGAAAACTAGTTTTGTGCCTTTTTCAATGGGAAGGAGGGGAGAAAGTATACCATCACTAAATACCATATTTTACTTGATGCACAAGCCCACACGGCACAACCCCTTATATATAAATTAGCAACCCACATACGTACTTCTATAACACTTTCATATTCACACTAACAAAAACTAACCAAAACACAATGACAATGAAGAGATGCAGGGAAGAAGATAGAGAGATAGAAACCCTAGCCATGGCCAACTGCTTACTTCTCCTCAATCATATTAATCAAACCACAACCTCGACGACAGCTTCTTCACTTGACCGCGTTTTCAAATGCAAGACTTGTGGTAGAAAATTCCGGTCCTTCCAAGCCTTGGGTGGCCATCGAGCAAGCCATAAACGCCCTAAGTTGATATCAAGCTTGGCTAGCTCACCTATCATGATCAAGGCTAAAACACATGAGTGCTCGATATGTGGGATGGAGTTTGAGATGGGGCAAGCTTTGGGAGGCCACATGAGGAAGCATAGGGAAGACATGATGAATAAGGAGCATATCAATATGGGTGTTGTGCCGGTTCCAGTGCCAGTGTTGAAGAGGTCGGATAGCAAGAGAGTTAATTTGAGGTTGGATTTGAATCTAACACCTTATGAAAATGATTTGAAGTTGGGGTATCAGATCATGGCTCCTCTTTTCACCCCTTTCTTTTGATTGCTTACTGATTGACTTAGCGCTGATTACGTGTTAATATGAACATTGTCAGGGGGTTCTGATCCCATTTTTCTGTAATTACAGAGTTGCAGCTTCAAAAGTATTATCTGGTGTTGTTTGTGATGTTTCTTCTATCCAAAAAGTCCAAAAAAATATCTCTTCTATCTAAAAAGTCCTAAAATAACATTGAAATAAAATAAGTCCCATAAATATCAGATAGTGATGTATCAACATGACACATTAGTAGTAAAAACAGGAGACAAGTGTACTAAGTTGACAAAGAAAATAACATAATTATTAAATTGCTAATTCAAAATAATTCAGTATTCACCACTTCAGTTGAATTGTCAGATTGGTGACTTATCTGGTGTTGTTAGTGATGTTTTCTACAAAATTATTATTTTGTACAATATAACTTACTCACAAATTAGGAAATTTGCCCCATAAATTCCTTTTGGAACAAATCACTTCTCACTAAGTTCCTCATTGTATTAAAATGATCGAAAAAATCTTTTTACAAGTGAACTTTCAATTTTGCCCTCACAACATTCTGAAAATATAATACAACATTCTGAAAATATAATACAACATTCTGAAAATATAATACAGCATTCTGATTTTTATTATTTTTTTTAAATATAATACAACACTCTGAAAATATAATACAACATTCTGAATATAATACAACATTCTGAAAATATAATACAACATTCTGATTAAAATTTTTTTTTTTAAATTTTTTTTTTTTGAAAATATATTACAACATTCTGAAAATATAATACAACATTCTGAATATAATACAACATTCTGGAAATATAATACAACATTCTGATTTTTTTTATTTTTTTTAATTTAATTTTTTTTGTATTAAATTTTTTGTATTAATTTTTTTTTTGAAAATATAATACTGGGGGGGGGGTATTTTTGTCCAAAATGACAAAAAATTGATACACTCATTTAAAAGGAACTTATTAAGCATAGATTTTTTTTAAAAAAGGAACTTATAGGGCAATGACCCTACAAATTATTTATGTTCTAATACTTCATTCATCTGTTTTATAATAAATGTTGCAATTGATTCGTTAAAAATATATAAAAATGAGTTTTATTTAATTATATATTAATTACTTGATGTCTGATGATGATAAGATTGCACTCAAATAATTTTTTTCCTTAGATAGCAAAGACTTAATCATGCACCTTTGTTTCTAAAATTTACAAAAGTCGTTTTTTTTTTCAAATGGTCTCTTAATAAAAAATAAACAATTTGAGAAAGGGGGGAGGATAAAGATTGAATTGTTAAGAGGGATTCACCATATAATCCTTCAAACTTATCTATTTTACCTCATAAAATAAGTAATATTTCAATTAACCATATAATCTCTAACTTAATAAGTACAACCTCTCAACATTTTACTAAGTTCACCCTCCTAGCATTTTACTAAGTCCATCATCTTTATGAATTTACTTTCTCTCCGACCACCATCACCTTAGGTCACCCCCTCCCCATCTTCTCCAGTTAACGCCTCCGAGAACCATCAACTCCGGATACATTTTTTTTAAGTCGGTGACCAAACAACTGAGAACTTAACTTATCAGTAAGTTTTCAGTTGCCAACTAAACTACTAAGAACACGATTAACTCCGGCGACCTCCCCGGCAACCACCAACTCCGGCGACCTCTCCGACGACCAGACAACTGAGAACTTAACTTATCAGTAAATTCTCAGTTGTCAACTAAACTACTAGAAATACGATCAACTTCGGCGACCAAACAACTAAGAACTTAACTTATCAGTAAGTTCTCAGTTGTTAACTAAACTACTAAGAACACGATCAACTCCGGCGACTAAACAACTGAGAACTTATCAGTAAGTTCTCAGTTAGTTCTCAGTTGTCAACTAAACTACTAAGAGCACCATCAACTCCGACGATTACCAACTCCAGCGACCAAACAACTGAGAACTTAACTTATCAGTAAGTTCTCAATTGTTAACTAAACCACTAAGAACACGATCAACTCCAGCGACTAAACAGCTGAGAACTTATCAGTAAATTCTCAGTTGTCAACTAAATTACTAAGAACACGATTAACTCCGACGATCACCAACTCCGGCGACCTCTCCGGCGACCAAACAACTGAGAACTTAACTTATCAATAAGTTCTCAGTTGTCTCTACTAAGAACACGATCAACTTCGGCGACCACCAACTCCGGAGACTAAACAACTGAGAACACGATCAACTCCGGCGACTACCAATTCTCGCGACCAAACAACTGAGAACTTATAAGTGAGTTCTCAGTTGTCAACTAAACTACTAAGAACACGATCAACTCCGGTGACCAAACAACTAAGAACTTAGAATAAGGTCTCAATTGTCAATTCTATTAGAACACGACCAACAATTGAGACTTTTTTTAGTTGTTCTCTGTTATACACATATAAATGTCGCACTTTTTTATGTTACTACAAAGGAACTTTGAACATTAATTTTATGTTAATTTAAGGAAAAATTGCACAAAAAAAAAAACACTAAACTCTTAGGAGTCGTTTGGTAGCCCTTCTTAGCGTTGGATAGGATTATTAGTCCAATAAGATTAATGTTTGGTAGATTAAATGAACCCAATGTAATAATCCTAACAACCTGGATAAGACCTCTTATCACCTCTTATCCCTTTCATATTTATCCAAAAAAAGGGTGGTATAATTAATTAATCCCTGGAGTAATAATCTCTTGACTATTAATACATGTTAATCCTATTAGCCTACCAAACGAGCCCTTAGGGTTTTGTGGGTTTAATCACTCGTTTGAATATATTTATTTTTTTCATCCAACACATCCAATTATTTTTTTGCATTCATGTTCACTCTCATTAATGTCATTCATTTTTTTCCCATTATCTTATCATGTGTATTACATGTGATAAAGCTTGTAAGGGTAAAAGAGTCAAATTGTGTCACTGAACATTCAAAGTTCTACGCAATATTCAAAAATAGAAGGGGTCTAAGTGAAAATAAACAAACGTTGACATCATTTACTTTCTCTTTTATTCCTGTTTATCACTGGAAACTCACTTCTCTCTCTCTCTCTCTCTCTCTCTCTCTCTCTTAATTAGAAACCAACATCAAATATTTTTTTTTAATTGTAAAGCAATCCTTAAGCATTCAGAGACCAACATAAATGAGCTTATCAGTAAGCTTGTTTATTTTCACTTCTGCAAAAATGCCATTGACATCATTTTTTCTTCTGCAAAAAAAAAAAACATATGACATCATTTTTTTCTTCTGCAAAAAGGTCAATTGGGCTTATTATTGCTCAGATCTAGGAAGGGAGACGGACGGTGGAGTTGAGGAGAGATAAGGTCACCGGAGTTGGGAGGAAGACGATCTCCTGAGAGGGAGGGGAGGGGTTCGCCGGAGTTGGGAGACGATCGCCTGAGAGGGAGACAAGCTTGTTAAGTGTGTGACAGTGAGATCTGGAGAGTGTTATTGAAGAGGGAGGCAGAAAAGAAGGTGTGACCGTGGCTCACTCACCGTCACGAATTACGGTAGGGCATCGACAAGATACGCCGCCGCCCTAGCCGATATCGGCAAGACGAGCAATACACTACAAGCCATCGCCGATGACCTCGAAAAAATGGCGCCGTTACCATTGACATTGCCATTGGAGGTGGATCTGAATTTTTTCCAGCGTCAAAGGCTGGAGTTGGACGGAAAAGGGCTGGGAGGGGTCGACGGAGGTGGCGGATGAGAGGGGACACCGGAGGTGGTGGAGGGGCGGGTTGTCGGAGATGGCGGGGAGGGTCGACAGAGATGGGAAGGGAGGTTTGCCGGCGAGGAAGCAGAAAGAAATTAGAGAGAGAGAAAGGTAGTGAGAGAAAGTAGAGAGAAGGAGGGAATCACATCTGGGGGGATATATTTATATACAGGGATCTTAAATACAGGGATCTAATTTGTTCCATCGCTGCCCCTGCCCGTCTCGTGTAAGTCTACACGAGACACATCTCGTGTAAACTCACACGAGACACATCTCGTGTGAATTCACACGAGATATATCTCGTGTGAGTTTACACGAGATGTGTCTCGTGTATATTTACACGAGATGTGTGTCGTGTGAGTTCACACGAGACTAATTTCGTATGAATTCACACGAGATGTGTCTCGTGTGAGTTTACACGAGACATATCAATATCATCAGTATTCCAAATCCCCCTCACTCCGACCATCGTCTCCAACTCAGGTAATTACTTTGATTTGTTAATTCACTTCAATCGTTCAATTTTGTTCAATATGATGCGTTTTTTTCTGCTTTTGAAACCCTATTTTGTTCAATTTTTTTTCTGGGTATTTTTTGTTCTCTTGCCTTATGATTTTATCTTCTTCTCTTCTCGTCGCCGAAATGAACGCCCTGAGGTCACGGTAAAATGGCGCCTGTCGCTGTCGCGGTGCCGAGAGAGAGAGAGTGAGGGAAATGAACGCCCTAGGTAAAATGGCGCTGCCATGGATTGCGAGAGAGAGAGAGAGAGAGTGTGCGTTTGAATGAAAGGAGGGAGGGGAAATTAGGTATATAAAGGGGCAAATTAGTAATTTCCCGGGATCCCTGTATTTTAAAATCCCTGTATTTAGAATTTGCCCATCTGGGGGGTTCTATTTTATGAAAGGGGGTGTAAATGGGTTCAAGGACTATATGGTATTTTTATTTCCGAAGATGACTAGGTCGTAGAATTGATAATTTCATGTTTTAGGATGTAGTTTTGATTAGATTGAAGGACTAGACAAGAATATTTCCAATTGTTAAAACCTCATTGGATCAGTGTTAGTAAAGGGGTGTAAATGGTTCAGTGAGATTCGATTCGGGCTAATTTGCAGATCTAATTATCGAAAAAAATTCAGATCAAACCGAATTATAAAAAATTTCAAATCTAACGAACTAAATTGCTAATTCGGTTCGATTTAGATTAGAGCTTGGATTTTCTTTGCGGTCATATCATGGTTCAAACTATGTTTCAAATCGTGCTTTAAAATATAATTCAAACCTGGTTATGATCGCAACTCAATATCATATTTGTTGACAAACCTAATGATCACGAAGGAATAGCGAGGGATGCAGAAGGGAGAGTTGTAGAGGAAAGCTGGTAGAAAATGAGGTCGGTTGAAGAGACTAGAGAGTGGTTGAATAAAGATATCACACGACATATGAGAGAATTTGGTTAGGTATTTGCCACAATAAAATTAATTAAAAATAAATTAGATATTGAATAAAATGCAAAACGAGGTTATGATTAGTCTTATTCAATACAATGTAGGTTTTTAAAAATAATTTAACTTTGGATATTTTAAATATACAAATATGTAATTAATTATATATACAATCTGACAATTTTGTCTGATAATTTGGTCTAATAGTTCGATCTCACGATCTCAAATCATAATTTAGTTTGTTTTGATTCAATATGTTTTGATGAAATTATTTACTTTAGGGTGTATTTGTTTGTACTTAATGAGTACGTAATTAATTATATGACTAAAAATAGTTTTCAAATTTTTTTAAACTCATGCATCTATAATACAATACAAGGCCAGGAATCCGCCACTTATCTATCACATAAGTGGTGGTTTAGATTTAAAGTTAGGAAATTGATCCAACGGGTGAGATTGAATCTTGAAAAAAAAACTTCCCACTCATCACACTCACTCATCACACGGCAGTTACTAGCTCTCCTACCCAACCGATAACACACTCCTTAGTTGCTCTGTATTCATTCTGGACATTTCATTGTTTTTGTAGGCGATCAAGGCATTTGAGGAGTACGGAAAAGCAAAGGCCGACATCAACAGTAATTTTTTTTTTCTTCTGTTTTTTATTTATTTATTTACTTTTTATTTTTTTTGCAACTGCATCACATCATAAATTTTGAAAATTTGTTTAATCAGAATTTTGATTTGATTTGGTTTTAAGTTTTGTTTTGATTTTCCTTACCATTAATCCCCTAGAAATCCTCAAAGTGAGCCCTCAAGCGTTGCTTCTTTTCTTTTGATGTACACTGTGCGTTGTTATATGATGTACATGATATATATAATGATCTAATTTGAAAAGGATTCGGATCTAAGGTATTGGAACATTAATTGGACTGTTCGTTCCATTGTTATTAGAACATTCAACTTATAATTTGTTTCGTGACCTTCTTCAGATCGAAAAAAATCTGAAAAAATTACTGAAATCAAGTTTTTTTCAATGTGCAAATATCTGGATTTTTTCTGGAAAAAAAAAGTAAAAAGTTGACTTTGACGAAGTCAACAGTTCGAACAGCAAATTTTTTTTTCAGTTTACTATTTTCAGGATTATTTCTCGAAATTTCTGAATTCTTGTATTTTTCGAAATTTTCGTGAAATTCTTAAAATAGTTTGATTATTAAATTTGTTAATGATATATTGAGTTAATTGAACTGTTCGATCCACTGTTATTAGAACATTCAACTTATAACGTGGGCTTCTTCACATCGAAAAAAATCTGAAAAATTACTAAACTCAAGTTTTTTTCAATGTGCAAATTTCTGAATTTTTTCTGGAAAAAAAAGTTGACTTTGACTAAGTCAACAGTTTGATCAGGAGATTTTTTTTCAGTTTACTATTTTCAGGAATATTTCTCGAAATTTCTGAATTCTTTTATTTTCGAAATTTTCATGAAATTCTTTAAAATAGTTTGATTATTAAGTTTGTTAATGATATTTTGAGTTGATTGGACTGTTCGTTCCACTGTTATTAGAACATTCGACTTATAATATGTTTCGTAACCTTCTTCACATCGAAAAAATCTGAAAAATTACTGAAATCAAGTTTTTTTCAATGTGCAAATTTCTGGAAAAATAAATTGACTTTGACTAAGTCAACATTTTGACCATCAGATTTTTTTTCAGTTTACTATTTTCATGAATATTTCTCGAAATTTCTGAATTCTTTTAATTTTCAGATTTTTCGTGAATTTTTTTAAATAGTTTGATTATTAAGTTTGTTAATGATATCTTGAGATGTGTTAAAATTCACCATCATTCTTTTCTATTGATTCCTTCCTTGATGCAAATGATATTATGATTATTGATGATTTGTTTGATAATGTTTTTCACCTTCTTCTCTTTGGCTTTGTTACTGTTTCAAAAAAAAAATAAAATTAATTCCCTCCGAATGGTTATAGGAAATAGCAAGAATTAAGAGAATATCAACCAAGGGTATGAGCAGAATACAGAGAATGGAGTATTGGAATCCTAAGAACCACAAAAAATTAAGATACTAGAGAAAAAACTCAGATAGACCCGACATAATTTAAGCGATATCCGCAGAGAATTAGAGGCAGACCTATACTTTATGACGTGAAAACTAGACCGTGAGAAATGAGGATAGTACATGATAAATCAAGCTAGGCAGTTGATGGATGCATGAAAAAGTGAGAAAAGTCCAGGTAAATGAAGAAAGCCTAATGAAGAAAGAGTTGCCTAATTAGACACACTTTCCGCATTTGAGTACTAGTTGAAAACGAACATTGCTATCTAAGGAAAAAAAAAAAAAAAAGGAAATCTCGTATTCTAATTTGCTTTGTTGGCCAAAAGTTTAGGCGTTCGTTTTCGGCAACTACCCCTCGCCTTCCTTACTCACGCGCTAAGTATGATCCACGTGAATTATTTAACTGAAAAAGTAATCCATCCCAAACAAAAGCATTCTTTTATCTAGAACTTCAACCATCAGGCTCGCAAAAAACGACCCTCCTCCCCCTTAGCCCACCACTTACGCGTTGGTCAACCACCGCCTGCCATTTCCGAAGACCCCCTTTCAACCTTAGGCATCTACTTTCCCTTTCCCCCAAACTTAAGCCATGTGCTTAATTATATTATATTACACCCCATATAAATAAGCAACTCCCACACATTATCTTCCATCTCCATTTCCAATCTAGTCAAATAGTCAACGCTACAGCAAGCTCTTAAAAACTCCAACAATGCCGGCCTTAAAGAGAAGTAGAGGAGAAGATAGAGAAGTTGAGACACTAGCCATGGCTAATTGCTTGAAGCTTCTCTCTCGTGTCGGCCCATCGGTAAATCTTGATGGCCGTGTCTTTACGTGTAAGATCTGTAGCAAGCAATTTCAGTCATCCCAAGCACTTGGCGGCCATTGTGCGCGCCACAAAATGCCTCCATTGAAGAAGGCCAAGAGCTCGGCCCTACCCGCAGAGCCAATATTGGGTGGTCACGTGCGGCGGCAACAGCCGGCGGACATTAAGAAAGGGTTGAATTTACCTGAAGTGTTGAAGAGGTCGAATAGTAAGAGGAGTTTGTGTCTGGATCTGAATTTGACGCCTTATGAGAATGAATTGAAGATGGGATTTCAGATGTGTCTCCAGTTCTCATTTAATTAACTGCTATTAAATTCTTAATTATTTTTTAACTGATTTGGTTGATTAATTAACACCATTTGTTCATTTGTTTCGAGATCTAGCTAAGTTGTAGAATATTTTTGAAATTCTTATAATTAATTAACACCATTTGTTCATTCTCCATTAATTAATTAGTACTCCCTTTCCTTCATTTCGTTCCTGAATGAATGTTCATATTGAAGCTTTTACCCCTCCAATTTAGCAAAATAATATTTCTATTAATGAAACATTCTATAAATATATTTTAATACAAAACTCATTGTATTTTAATTGCATGAGTATTAATACTTTGAATTAATGTATTGTAATCGTGAAAGCAAGGTTCTAAAAAGCGCTAGGTGGATGCTAGGCGGCGGAGCCGGGTCTAGCGCCTAGGCGGGGACTAGTCGGGGACTAATCGGGATTAGTCGGGATTAGTCAGGACCTAGACGGGGCTTAGAACTAGGCGTTGGAGAGGGGCCTAGCGCCTAGGCGGGGCCTAGGCGCCCTTAGGCGGGATCTTTTAGAACAGAGCGTGAAAGTAATATTTATATTTACAGAAACTTTGGATAATTATATTTACAAAAATATCCTAGCGCATTTAAAAACACATTTTTTCTAATCACTAAAAAAATGCTTTTTCCTCAAGATTTTTAATTTCTTATCCTGATATCTCTTAATTATATGTCTCATCATAAGATATATTGTCTCCATAGTTTATTTTGTAAGCATAAATTCAAATTGATTTTTCGAGATCTCCAAACTTCCTTAACATTTGTTCAATTACTCGTTATCAAAGTTTCGAAATATGAATCATGGCTTGAATTTCTGATTGTTGGTTCAATCTTCGACATCACCTTTGTTTTTATCTAAATAGATCAAATTTCTTTTCCTCCGCTTCAATGATATATCTTGTTACTTCTCCATATTTTATTGAATCGTGCTGCTAAATACTAGATTAAGTCATTCTTTAATAAAAATTCAAATTTTGAAAATGAATTGTCTATAATTGATCATGTTTTTTTGCTGCTGGATTAATGATCATGATTATTTTGGTAAATGTGAAAACTACCTGAAAATCAAATTAATATCATCCACTCTTAAAAATTGATAACTTGGCACCATTATATTGCCCCGCTTGAAAGAAAGTAAATTTTGACTTAAATAATTTAAGATTTCATGTGAGGAGTGCGGAGTATAAGATAGGAATTAACTGAGACACGTATGTCACAGGCTAGCTGAGAATAAAGAAGAAAATGAACCTTATTTCTCCAGTAAGTTTTTACTCCTTTTCTGGAAAATAAATATTGCACTTAATTTGTTAATATTTTTTTCTAAGAATATTTTATTAATTTGTATATTAATTATATAATAATAAATTTACACTACTTCAATTTTTATTTAAAACTAGTGAGTAACCCGTCGGTCCCCAACGGGGGATAAAACACTGAGATAAAAGTTAAATGTAAATACAATTCAAAAAATTAATGAGATAATTTTATGTAATACTCCCTCCGTCCCAATAATAAGTTCACCATTTTGGCCCCGACACGCAAATTAAGAAAATTGGTGAGTGGAGAAAATATTGTGAGTGTAATAGTAAAATAGGAGAGAGAATGAGTGGAGAAAATAGTAAATTCGAAAAATATTGTGAGTGTAATAGTAAAATAGGAGAGAGAATGAGTGGAGGAAATAGTAAAAATTCTTTGTCATTTTATGAAAGGTGAAGCTTTAAACGGGACACTCGTTTTGGCAAAAAGTGAAGTTATTAATGGGAGGAGGGAGTATATTACAACTTGTCAAAAACTTTTTTGTACACAACATTTGTAGTAGTGTCATCTGATTGTTCATGACTATTACATATAAGCACTTTAAGTCCTTTCCTTGTAATTACTCTAGAAAAAGCAACATATAATAGTCCATGACTAAATACTGGTCTTGGAAGAAAAAGACCAACATGAGCGAGAGACTCACACTGACTTTTATTTATCGTCATTGCAAAAGAAACGGTCAGTGGGAATTGTCTCTGTTGAAATCTAATCGGGAATTTTGTTGTATCAAAAGGTGACATAATCATCCTCGGTATCAACACCTTCTTACCAACATTCTTTCCGGACAACATTACCGCCTCGACAACGTGCTTATATATATATATATATATATATATATATATATATATATATATATATATATATATATATATATATATATATATATATATATATATATATATATATATAACAGTATGTTTTATGTCAAATAATCAAATAATTAATTGTATAAATGTATAATTATATACTAACAAAATTGATTTGTGTACCTAGATTTGTAACGATCAATCTTGTACCGTTACACAATTCTGAAGCTTGATCTATATTTCGTAACAACATGACGATACATCCAATCTTTAGCTTCAGTATGTGATTAGGTATTCCAGAGCACTTAACGGTGTTTAGGAATTCAGTTGAAAATATATCTTCGGCTGAATGGTTAAATTTCTCGTCTTTGTATATGGCGTCAGAACTCATGCATTCCACTTCTTTTCCAGGAAAGAGCGACATAACATATTCAGTTGAAAATATTATTATCATTATTATTATTATTATTATTATTATTATTATTATTATTATTATTATTATTATTATTATTATTATTATTATTATTATTATTATTATTATTATTATTATCATTTATAAATAAAAATAAATACTTCACACTTAATTAATTTACACTAAAAAGATATTAAAAAATAAAAAAGGAAAATTAACAAAGGATAATTAAGAAATTTATATTTAAAAAAGAGGATTTTTTTTCTCTATCCAAATCAAATGAAATAAGTCTCTATTTAAAGAGAATTTTTTTAAGAATTTTGGTGAAATTTTTTTAAAAAATTATTATAAAATAATTGAGGTCAAATAAATTGGATTTAAAAAAAATATTTAAAAGTTACTAATTGAATTTCAAATGGATGATTGTGATTGGTGGATGATGAAAAGATTGGCCAATGATATTGTGCCACTTGGAGTTTTCTTGGAGCTTGAAAAACTTTTGCTATTATATATAGTAGATTCTGAATTTTTTCTCAAATAATCCCGTTTTACTTTTTTATTTCCCAAAATGACTCACTGTTCAAAGTATTGCCCGGAATGTCCTCTTTTTTGAAACTCGCTACACCGTGTAGCGAGTTTGACTAGGGTTGGTCAAAACTCGCTACACCGTGTAGCGAGTCTTGGATAATTAATTGAGGGCGGTTGGAAAATTAATTACGGTGGTTAATTACTCTAAATTCGCTACACGGTGTAGCGAGTTTGTTTTGACCGAAGTCAAACTCGCTACACCGTGTAGCGAGTCTAATTAAAGTTTCAAACTCCTACAAAACCCCCCGTCAGTCCCAACCAAACAAACCCTTCTCCCTTCTCCCTACAAACCATTCTCTTCCTTCCTCCTCAGTCCATTTCTCCCTTTTCTTTCTTTCTTAGTCCATCCCTTATCTTTCTCAATCCAAAATTTATACATATCAAAATGGATCCAAATCAACCCCGCTGGTATCTTGGACGAGAACCACTTCCTGGTAACCCCGCTAGTCTCTCCCAACTTTTAAATCAGTTTGATCCGACTCCGCCTCAAATCGAACGAGAGAGAGAATCTCCACCCCGTCATATCATACCTGGTCCCGCTGGTGAAGTACAGATAGCCATGCGTCGGCATCGGACCAGGAAAAGCTCATGTATCTCGGGGACCTCCCGCTCAGCCGACCCAAGAGGCCATACGTAAAAAACTTGCCGAGCCGGAAGAAGATGATTATTTTCAGGGCAAAGCTTGGCTTCTTTGCTATGGAGTATCTAAGCTGCAGAGGGTACTTATTATCCCTTGAGAATGATCAAGGAGAACCTTAAAAAATATGAGCGGGTGGAACAGGTATATTATTTTATTTTAATTATAGTTAAGGTTGAAATTTATAAATAATTGATCATTATATTTTTGTTGTCTTAGGTTGTGGTTGTGGTCAAGAAGTTCACACGAACTGAGAATGGCAATGTTCACGTGATTTTGAAGGATCCGACAGACACAATTGAAGCTTACTTAGGTGACAAAGTGTTGAAGCACCTTGAATTTGGAAGTGACATAGGTGAAGGTCTTTGTTCCGATACTTACTAAGGTATGAAATATTTTCCTTAACATTACACTCCCTAAATATATCCTTATCATTTTGTTCTAAATGTTTTGTTTTGTTGATCTATTAGGCTGTTGTTTGGGCCACCTCACGCTCAAAAACACTACTTAACATTGTTCCTTCTAATGTTTGTAAGGTCTTTCCTAAGGATTGTTAATTTCATCTTTGGACATGTATTATTTGAATTTATGTCGGATTTAATATGTTATGAATTTATGTAATATTTTTCTATGTGGCCGGGATGTGGCCACTAACTTGACAATATTTATTTTTTGTGATTTTATGTAAGATTTCCTATGTGGCCGGGATGTGGCCACTAACTTGACAATATTTATTTTTTGTGATTTTATGTAAGATTTCCTATGTGGCCGGGATGTGGCCACTAACTTGACAATATTTATTTTTTGTGATTTTATGTAAGATTTCCTATGTGGCCGGGATGTGGCCACTAACTTAAAAATATTTATTTTTTGTGATTTTATGTAAGATTTCCTATGTGGCCGGGATGTGGCCACTAACTTAAAAATATTTATTTTTTGTGATTTTATGTAAGATTTCCTATGTGGCCGGGATGTGGCCACTAACTTAAAAATATTTTTGTTTTTTGTGATGTTATTTTAGATTTTTTTAAATTATTAGGTACGGTTGTGTTTTGTTTTGTTGCAAAAAAAAAAAAATTGAAACAAAAACTTTATTCAACAACATGTCATCATTTGTTTTAAAACATGAAAAAAAATTATTTAAAAAAAAATTCAGCCACATGTCATTATTTTTTTAACACATTTAATTTTTTTTTTTGTAAGTACGAAGCTTTTTGAGCAACAATTTGAAGGGATTTAATTGTCCAAATTAAAATTTAAAAGTTGTTAATGTTACACCATTATATGTACTTCAAGTAACAATTTTTAGATATTTATTATGATATCTACATTAACCTATAATTATTGCTCAAAACAGGTTCGCGAACGAAAAATTTTTTTTGATGTTACTACGAGCCTATTTTGAGCAATAATTTGAAGCTGATTTAATTGTCCAAATTCAAATTTAAAAGTTGTTAATATTACACCATTATATGTACTTCAAGTGACAATTTTTAGATATTTATTATGATATCTACATTAACCTATAATTATTGCTCAAAACAGCTTCGCGAACGAAATTTTTTTTTTGATGTTACTACGAGCCTATTTTGAGCAATAATTTGAAGCTGATTTAATTGTCCAAATTCAAATTTAAAAGTTGTTAATGTTACACCATTATATGTACTTCAAGTGACAATTTTTAGATATTTATTATGATATCTACATTAACCTATAATTATTGCTCAAAACAGCTTCGCGAGCGAAAAAAAAAAGAATTTAACAGTTTTTGAAACGAATCTTTAGGGGGGACAAACTCTGGCTGTAACTCGCTACACTGTGTAGCGAGTTTCAATAAAGCTGAAATCGCTACACGGTGTAGCGAGTTTAAGTCAGCTTTATTGAAACTCGCTACACGGTGTAGCGAGTTATAATAAACCAAAACACTTTCCAGCCAGTTTTGAACACACCCGTGACTTTCAAATGTCATTTAATTCCTGCTATGTGCAGGAGAGATTCTATAAAGAACAGAACTCAGCTTTCTCTTTTTCTCTCAACTGTCTCTTCTTCTTTCAACTTTTGCTTTCTCTCTTTCTCTCAATCAATTCTCTCAATCACCATTTTCTAATACAGCTGAATTCAAAATAAAATTTATTCACGTTATTTTATTTCATCCGAATTGTTGAAGATCAACAAGAATCAAGGTAAGTTAATGATTTAACTGTGTTTTATTACATTGTAGATATAATAAATGTAAGAGTTTTGTTATGTAGGTTTTAACATCATCTTAATTATTATTTTGACTTATGTTTAGATATAAAATTTAATGATTTAACTGTGTTTTATTACATTGTAGATATAATAAATGTAAGAGTTTTGTTATGTAGGTTTTAACATCATCTTAATTATTATTTTGACTTATGTTTAGATATAAAATTTAATGATTTATCTGTGTTTTATTATATTGTAGATATAATAAATGTAAGAGTTTTGTTATGTAGGTTTTAACATCATCTTAATTATTATTTTGACTTATGTTTAGATATAAATTTTAATGATTTAACTGTGTTTTATTATGTTGTAGATATAATAAATGTAAGAGTTTTGTTATGTAGGTTTTAACATCATCTTAATTATTATTTTGACTTATGTTTAGATATAAAATTTAATGATTTAACTGTGTTTTATTATGTTGTAGATATAATAAATGTAAGAGTTTTTTTATGTAGGTTTTAACACTTTGATTTCGTAATGTAGGGTTAAAGATGAACGGGGGTCCAATCATTTTTATGTGTTATTGGGGAGGTGATGATGAACAACCGTTTGATGGTCCTCATTTCAAAAAGGGGCCAAAATGCGCAGTAAGGGGTAATTGCCAATGGAAATACAATGATTTGATTGATGAGCTATATAAAAAGGCGAACTTAGATCGGTCTCAATTTGATTTGAAAGTCATTTACAGATGCCCTCATTCTTTTGATAGCGGGATTGGTGAGTACTTTCCTTTCCATATTGAAGATGATGCGTGTATGGATGTAATGTTCGATCGGTTGCTAAATTTGGGGGATTGGAAATTTGCGGCGTATGTGGTTGTAAAATTAATTGAAAATCGATCCAATCCGAGTTTGAAACACAAAGACACAGAGAGTACTTTCAGGTTTTCTCCAACTGGTAACCGTGATGATGGGGTTGGTCCAAGTTCCCAAACTCTTGTATCAACTCAAACACCAAATTATGATGATGGGCCGTTTGGGCATAATGATCATGCTAATGATGATGATCGGGCATTTGGGAATGATGATTATGATGATGACTATGAAGAAGAGGAAGTGCACACTGATGTAGATGCAATGCTAGAGGATGACGATGATGAATATGAGGAGGGTAGTAGTGATTCTGATGTCGATTTGGGAGCCGGTGGAAGATGAAAAGATTGGCCAATGATATTGTGCCACTTGGAGTTTTCTTGGAGCTTGAAAAACTTTTGCTATTATATATAGTAGATGTTATATAATAATAAAATTACACTACTTCAATTTTTACATGATGACGGAAAGAGTATAGCATTGTTTGCGTAAAGTATTTAAAGTGATAGCGTTATAATATATAGAAATCCCAAATTAATTGACATTCACACCTTTTCTTAATACGATTAATTAGATCAGGCAATTAGATAATGGAAGTTAATTAGAGGTTAGGTATCGTTAAAAAGAATGACTAAATATAGTAGTGATCTAGTAGTAAACATGGACACTTTCATCACCTCAAACAAGTGAAGGAGCCTTTTTTTTTTTTAATGGGAAAGGTTATTTTAATTAGAAGAAATCACAACAAAGACGAATAGGAAAATTCATAAATTATTTTTTAATGACATTTGTATTAGGAATATATTATCATAATATTATATTCAAGTTATATTGTTATATATAGACTAGGAAACTCAATCTTTCTATTAGATTAGGAAACTCAAACTCAATTAAATCCATAGAAGAACTTTTTCGCTAAACCCTAGCAGCAAAACCCTAAGCCGCCCCACCCACATATTCAACCTTTCAGACCTTCTACATATAACTAGTAGCCCGTTTGTAACCTCTGCCTTGCATCCAATTCCTCCATCTCGTATACCTCCAATGTCAACAAATTCCCTGCCTGCAGCCCCTTCGGCTACCACCGGAGCTTCATCTCAGCAACGATCACGATCATCATCTCCATTATAGTTCCTTGCCGTGATCACCATGACCAAAATAGTGAAACAGAAGTGAATCTCCTGTTGACAACCATCCACCAATAAACCCTACAACCTAAATATGCATCATTCACAACCTTACCCACATTATTATTCATGTCACAAACACTTTTGCCCTTGTTCACTTTACCAGTAACAAAATTTAATGCACCATTGGCCAATTTCACAACACAATTTGCAACCACATTTCTTAGTGCAATCTCTTTCGCCTTTATTGCATTATTGCATCAGCTACCTTTCTCTCCATAAAAATATTAGCATCTTCTATCACTTCTTTCGGCATCTTCGTTCCATTTTTATCTTTTTGGTACAAATATTCGTTCCATTACTGCCACCCATTAGAACCCTAAAATCCGGCTTAGGCAAAGTCACAGGTGAAACATTTACCTTCTTCCTGCTATTCCGTTTATATAGCCTAATTGAATTACCAAGTGAATTGGGAACCCTCACCACCACCCTAAAACCACCCCCTCCACCTCCTTCAAACCCCTCGGCAAATCCCACCAGTCGAAACCCACTACACCTCCTTCAAATTCCTCGGCAAACCCCTCCTGCCGAAACCCGCATCATATAATAAAATTGAGTTTGAGTTTCCTAATCTAATACAAAGATTGAGTTTCTTAATCTATGCTCTCTCCTATTTCACTTTTACACACACAACATTCTTTCTCCTAACTATTCCTCCCACTCATTCTCTCTCCTATTTAATTTTTCATACTAACAACATTTTCTTTCACTTTTTCTCTCTCTTACTTTTTCTTAATTTGTGTGCCCAAAATTTTGGTATCAGTTGAGTTGGAACGGAGGGAGTATATAACAATATATACTTAAATATAATATTATGATATTATATTCCTAATAATTTGCAGTATTAAATTTGTTATTTGTAAATTAAATGGGGCAGAGCAACCATTAGCTGCCAACCATTTCACCTACTTCATTGCCCCTAATCCTTTCTAGAAATGATGTAACACGGTCGTGCAATAGAAATATGGCCGTATTCTACTCACTTTTCTGTTTGGTCCGGTCACCGTTCCTTTGTGCTATATCATGGATCCACTTATCATTGTCATTCTCACATCATCTATTCACTTACTATTTTCTACCTCACTTTTCATTCTCACAACACTCAATATACTATACATTTTTTTTTAATTTTGTACAAAATTTGTTTTATGCCTTTATAATAAAATATAGGGAGTATATGCAAACCGTTAAGGAAGCGGCATTGCTGGACTTGTATCCTCAGTGTGGGGAGTTCAAATCTTGGCAGGTGCAAAGCTGGAGCAGCCATTTGGTGTTGTAAGAGTGATGTAAATGCCTATTTGGCAGGAGCATTTTGGCAGTGCCAATTTGGTGATGTAAGAGTGATGTAAATGCCTTGTAGGAGGGCTCCTGGGGCACGGAGTATAGGGTCTTGCCGCCTTGCAGTTTGCATAGGGCACATCCGCGATTTACCTCCATTGGCATCTTGTGGGCCGATACCTAGTGGTCGGGATTAGTCGCGAAAGTGAAACCTGAGGTATCAAAAAAATAAATAAATATATATATATATATATATATATATATATATATATATATATATATATATATATATATATATATATATATATATATATATATATATATATATATATATATATATATATATATCTATAATATAAATGAGGGAGGTATTGTGAATAGTGGAATGAATAGTTCCATTCGCCGACTTTACCGTTTTGCCCTCATTATTTTATCCCTTCCCCATTTTACCCTTGCTATTTTGTCCCTTTCAATGGGAAAAGTATTTTTTGCCATTGAAGAGCATTTTCGACATTTCACATGGTGGCAAAAGTGCAAATAACAAGCTTAAAATGTTCTCTTATTGGTTGTTATTTTTTTTTTTAAATCACACGCGCCAAAAAGGGCAATGTTACCTCAGTTTTTTTGTTTTTTTTTTATTTCTTTGACACATGACAACTATCGATTCGCTGGCTGGATTTCAAAAAAAAAAAATTATCCGATTTCTTTGACCTCAATTATTATATATTAAATTAATTTTTTTTTAATTTTTTTTTACACCAAAATTCATGATTTTTTTTTCTCTTTAAATAGAGACTTCTTTCATTTGATTTGGACAAAGAAAAAAAAATCCTCTTTTTTAAATACTTCCTCCGTTCCATTAATAACTTCACTTTTTGCCAAAACGGGTGTCCCGTTTAAAGCTTCATCTTTTTTAAACGGGTGTCCCGTTTAAAAAAATTAAAAAAAAAAACGTAGCCTTGAACACGGACTTATAATGTTTATGTTAATTAAAAAAAAAAGACCCGTGTCCTCGGACACGGGCATATGTACTAGTATATATATATATACATCCAATTTTATTTTTTTGAAATTTGTACAACAACTTAAAACATCTTGTATCTGCCACTAGCTACAAGTTCCACACGTTGGCCCACTAAACATCTTCTCAATTGGATTAACCATAGCTCATCACAGGGCCTGGCAAGGTCAATCAATACCCAGATCGTACCCCAAGGGCTAGCTCGCAAACCTTAAAGTCGGGGTTCCATTGTGATACCATTTGTAACGATTCGAGCCCGAAGCCCGACCCGCTACGTATGCACCACACACTGGCCCACTAAGCATTTCCTCAATTAGGTTAACCACAGCCCATCACAGGCCTCCAAAAGTCCAATTGATGATTTGATGTTTAATAGTAGTGTATGAACCTTCTATATATCACACTAAATTTCCACATATTTTCGATGTGGGATGGAAAATATCGCAATAATAGCCTAAACCAATTATTCTATAATGAATCATAATTCCTTAAAACAATAATCTCCCGAAGAGACTTCGCCTCACTACAAAGTACAAACTACACATTTTTCTCATTTGGCTTCTCACTACAAAGTACATATTTTCTAAAATGAAAATATTTTATTACTTTTATATTAATGGGATCCACATGTCATACTCACAACAACAATTCAATTATTATTCCTTACCCTATTTTCTCTCTTGTACTTTAATTTTCATACTCACAATACATAATTTATTAACACTTTTCTTAATTCTCGTGCAAATAGTAAGTTTATAACTTGTAATGGGACAGACGGAGCAGTATTAAAAACTTTTCATTTTTGATTTGTGTATTTTATAATGGGAAATCAAAATGGGGTTTGTGTGTTTTATAATGCGACAGAGGGAGTGTATATACATAATAGTATATATTTCAAAAAGTTTTAAAATCCTCAAATTAATACTCCCTCCTTCCCAATCTAAATGTCCCAACTTTCCTTTTTGGGTATCTCATTTAAAATGTCCCAACCCAAAAAAGGAAAGTTTTTATTACTATTACACCCACTCATTCTCTCTCCTACTTTACTTTTACACTCACAATATTCTCTCTCCTAATTATTTCACTCACTCATTCTCTCTCCTATTTAATTTTTCATACTCACAACATTTAAACTTTTTCCCTTTCCTACATCACTTTCCTTAATTTCCATGTCGAACCCATTTTCGGATATTTAGATTGGGACGGAGGGAGTATTAAAGAAGCCGACATGTTCTTTTAAATGAAAACATTTCATTACAAAAATAATATAAAACCGTTCACATATACGGAAGGAAAAGAAAAAGGAAAGTGTTAATGGGACGGGTTGATTATTATGTTGCTCAATGCAAGTGAAAAACGTGGACTTCCCATCATTAACCGACATCGTTTAAACCCTTCTACGAAAGTATACACAACTCTCAAGTTTTCTTTCTTAAGTCGGTTGAAGTATTATTTTTGGAATTCAATAACTCACGTATTACAAAAAATAAAAACTCACGTATTATAATCAAATAATTCTCTTTATTTTACATTTTTTTTATTTTGTTGAACAACTTTGAACCGAATCTCCTGCTCCAACAGAGCATGACACACGTTCCACAACACTAGCAGCAATTGTAGTGACTTACTTAAGTGGCGTATTACTTGATGATGGAAATTAAATTATAGCACCACAAATTAAACAGACAATTTAATCAACAGTAGGAAATTTATTGATCAAGTCAAGAACGTACCAATTAAGCCAATAGTAAAACCGAAAACAAGGAACAGGATCAGGAAAACAAACAGAAACAAATAAACAAACGATTAGAAAACTTATCGTGATTTGATCGAGTCGCCTTAGGAAAGGCGCCATAAGAGAAAATATTGCCCCCAATTGGTGCAACTCAGGTGCGGGCAAATTTCTCAGGATAAAACGATCACGGATTACGTACCACAAAAACGGCACACGGGTAGGTAATCACTAGGCGGTCACTATCTCAGTCGCCTTGAATCTCACGAACGAATCTCTATGAACGGGAGTAATCGAAACAATGAAAGGAAGCAAGAGAATTGATTTTCTCTTCAATCTCTCATGTAATTTTCGGCTGGGAGAAAAGGAGTATTTATATGTATGGTATACTAGGGTTTTAAGCCTTAAAAAGACCTAAAAACTGATCAAATTCGGCCCAGGAAAAACACCAGAAACGACGTCAGCGTGGCCGCCCTCGAGGCTTGCGCGACCGCGCTAACCTCCAGCAATATTTGGAGAACTCTCGGCCCTTAAACGCGGCCGCCCTAGGCCTAAGCGCGGCCGCTCTCCATGGCAGAAACTCCAACGTGTTTTTCCCTTGGCCAAAAAACAGTTCAAGCCCAAGACACTCCAAGGTCATGGATCTATGAACTTCATACCACATATACAAAATATTCCAACAATTCCCCACAAGTTTATAGAAATATGACGTGTACAGATTGTCCATTGTCATGCTTTCAATAATGGTACCTTCCGGCTTGAACCACTACCTATGTTATCAAACGCAAACCTCCGGGACCGGATGAACGGGTGTCTTGAATCGATGCCTTTGGATGTAGAGGCCTTTCTTTGGTAACAAACACGACAAAAGCTATGATAGGCCCTCTATCGAACACTTGACGCTTATAAGCCATACGTCCCGATCCTCTATCATGAGTGCTTTCAAGGAATAACCCAAATTCCTCTAGTTGCGGCCAACAACAATACTCGCTTATTTGGGCATCTCGGAAGATGTCTTGCTAGCATCTTGTCTAAAAGACTTGATCCCATTCAAAGTTCCAAACTTTTACTTTATTAGCGGCCGGCAGTACCTCTAGGCTATTCGGGGGATAGACTCGGACATGTAACATGTCAATCTATTATTAGGTGCTCCGACTCACCCCAGCTTGTTATTACCACATTGAATCTCCTTTGTGGGATCTCCACTCAGGTAGATTGGGTTGCCACTGCGTTTGAATCGAGACGGGGTTCGGACCCATCCCCAACCTAGATTTTTGAATTAGAGCAAATTCTAGCCCTTTGGTTAAAGGATCATTTGTGTTATCCTTGGTACCAACATAATCAACAGCTATCACCTTCCGAGACACTAGATCCACTTATAGATTTTAATCTAATTTGGATGTGTCTCCTAGTTTTACGGATTGTACTTGACACTTTTCGGTTTCTCAATTGTGGCGGTGTTGTCACAATGTACGGAGATAACGGCGTGGGCTTGCGACCGTGGGCAACTCGGGCATAAGTCCTCGAAGCCATTCGGCTTCCAATCCATTAGTGTCAAGGGCAACTAATTCGGCCTCAAATGTAGACCTAGACAACAGAGTTTGTTTGGTCGACCTCCAAGCGACTGCAGCTTCGCCTAAGGTGAAAACATACCCCGTACAGCCATAACTCCCTGAGTTATAGGCAATCCAGCTTGCATCACTATATCCTTCAAGAACAGAAGGATATTTTCCGTAATGCAGCCCAAGGGAAATCGTTCCCTTCAAGTACTTGAGAACTCTATCAAGAGCTTCCCAATGTGCTTTGCTTGGACATTGAGTATATCTAGCCAACCTAGTAACAGAGTAGGATATATACGGTCTAGTACAATTGGCAAGATACATCAAACTTCCAATAATTTGAGAATATCTCAACTGAGCCATCGGTACTCCACTTTCATTCTTAGTAAGAGCAGATGAAGGGTCATATGGAGTCTTAGCCACTTTGCAATTCTTATAACCAAATTTCTCAATTACACTTTCGGTATAATGAGATTGCGATATGGTTATGCCACTAGTTGAACGAGTCAACTTAAGGCCAAGAATCACACTAGCTACTTCCATATCCTCCATCTCAAACTTACTTTTCAAGAATTTCTTAGTAGTATTGATTATCCTCATATCCGTTCCAAATAACAGAATATCATCGACATACAGACATAAGACAATATTACTATCACCAATACTCTTGCTATAAACACACTTATCAAATTCATTAGTAACAAAGCCAAACGATGAGACAATTTTATCAAATTTCTCATGCCACTGCTTAGGGGCTTGTTTGAGTCCATACAAGGACTTAACAAGTTTACAAACCTTTTTCTCATTGCCAGAGGCCTCAAAGCCTTCAGGTTGATCCATATAAATTTCTTCCTCTAGATCGCCATGCAAAAAAGCGGTCTTAACATCCATCTGATGGATAGGAAGATCATATACAGAGGCCAATGCGATAAGCATTCAGATTGTAGTCATTCTAGCAACTGGCGAATAGGTATCGAAATAGTCTATTCCCTCCATTTGCTTGAATCCCTTAGCCACTAACCTAGCCTTAAACTTGTCAACGGTTCCATCCGGTTTCAGTTTCCTTTTGAAGACCCACTTACATCCTATCGTGCTACAATCAGGAGGGAGATCGACCAATTCCCATGTCCCATTAGAGACAATAGAATCCATCTCACTCTTAACAGCATCCTTCCAGCCTTGGCATCGAAGTAGCCATAGCAGCTTTGAAGGTTAGAGGATCACCCTCGACATTGTAAGTGATGAAATCACTTCCAAAATCCTTGGTGGTCCTTGCCCTTTTGCTCCTTCTTGGTTCAATCTCATCGTCAGAATGAGTTGCACTGGAATCAACCCCCACATTTGTCAGCTCCTCTACTTGAGCAGGAATGGAATTAGTGGTTGGGTTAGATTCCTTAGGAAGTCCATCCTTCATAGGAAACACATCCTCAAAAAATGTTGCATCACGTAACTCAACTATAGAGTTCACATCTATGCCAGAAATTTCAGATTTTATAATAAGAAATCTCAATGCATAACTTGTTTCAGAATAACCTATAAAGATAGCATCAACAGTTTTAGGTCCAAGCTTTTTCCTTTTATGTGCGGGTACAAGTACCTTTGCAAGGCACCCCCACACTTTTAAGTGTTTCAAGCTAGCATGTCGACCTCTCCAAAGTTCAAACGGACTTTCCTTTCTATGTTTAGGAGGGACTCTATTCAGAATATGGCAAGCCGTATTCAAAGCCTCTCCCCACATATATTTGGGCAGTCCAGAACTTATAAGCAAACTGTTAATCATATCAGTAAGGGTTCTATTCTTACGTTCAGCAACACCATTTGATTGAGGGGTGTAGGGAGGAGTTTCTTCATGTACAATTCCGTTTTCTTGGCAATAATACATGAAGGAGTTAGACTCATATTCACCTCCTCTATCAGACCTTAACCGTTTAAGTTTCTTGCCGGTTTGTGTTTCTGCTTCATTCTTAAATATAATGAATTTATCTAATGCTTCATCCTTAGAACTAAGCAAATAGACATAACAGTATTTACTAGCATCATCAATAAAGGTGAGAAAGTATTTCTTTTTTTCTTTGGTCAACACGCCATTAAATTCACAAATATCAGTATGAACTAAATCTAGAATTTCAGAATTTCTCACACCCGACTTAAATGGACCTTTTGTAGATTTAGCTTCAATACATACATGACACTTAGAATTCTTATCAATAGCATGTTTAGGAATAATATCTAAATTCATCATTCTTTTAATAGAATCATAGTTAATATGTCCTAAACGACCATGCCAAACATTTGAAGATTCAATGGAATAAGAAACAGGATAATCAATAGAACTAAAATTATTGTGCGAACAAACATCAGTTTCAACTCTAATTTTAAATAAACCATCCGAGGAATAACCTTTTTCCACAAAACTACCAGAATCCAAAATTATGACCTTATTACACTTAAATGAAATCTCAAATCATTCCCTAACTAGACTAGAACCACTAATAATGTTGCGACAAATATCAGGAACGTGATACACTCGATGCAAGGTAAGAATGCGCCCATTAGGAAACTTCAGGTCCACGCGTCCAGTCCCAAGCACCTTTGCAGCACTAGAGTTCCCCATCGTCATTTGATCTACCACGCTCGAGCCGGTAAGACACAAATAGCAATTTATCGGCACAAACGTGCACATTTGCCCCGGTGTCAACTAGCCACTCGTTGGGTTCATAGACAGTAAGATTTCGATAAGAGGTTACATACTTTGTAACATTGCGAGGTCAAAGCGTCAACTCCGGGTGCGTCGAGTCGGGATCATCAAAATTCTTCGGACCCAACACCATGTTGACGGCGGGATGATCATCGGCGAGAGCCTTGTGGTCCTTTTCCTTTCTTGGACGGGCAGTCCCTAGAAAAGTGTCCACCTTCTCCACAATTCCAGCAGTTCTGTTTTGCTTTTGGCTTCCTAAAGTTATTTTTCTTAACTTTAAGTTTATTATGGTTTTCTTTATCCTTAAAGTGAGTTTTCACACCCTTTCCTTTAAACTTGCTTTTACCAGTTACCATATTAGCAGCAGCCTCCACAGGTACGCTAGGTTGGTTACCATTATGCACCTCCTGAATCGCAATTGCATTCATCAACTCATTGAGTGTCAAGCTTCCAGTACGATGCTTGAGGGTCATACCGAATTCCCCCCAAGATCGAGGAAACTTCTCAATAATAGCCATGACAGCGAACTTATCATGAAGTCCCATGTCAGCATCCTTGAGTGATTGCAAAATGATTTGGAGTTCGTGCAATTGATCGGTAACCGACTTTCCCTCACTCATGTGATAATTCAGGAACTTTCCCACTTTGTACTTTTCCACACCGGAGTCATCGGTCTTTGTACTTCGTGAAGCGATTCCCACGATGATGGACGGTGAGAGGAGCGAGCAATAAACATCAAAGAGTGCATTCGACAGAGCTTACAGAATGCATCCTCGAACAACATCATCCTGCTCCTTCCACAGTTTAACAGCGGCCACACTAAGCTGGATCATCACCATTCGGGCGGGACATTTGGATGTCGGCATACCGGGCATGCCCTTAATTGACAGCCAGATCTTCATGCGTTCAGACCAACGCTTGAAGTTCTTGCCACCGAACTTCTTCGGAAGATCGGAGGTGTCAACTAGGAACTTAAAGGGAGAGCTAGAGGAACTACCAGACATGATCAAATAAAACTATTTTCTCTTGGGCGATGGAAATTAAATTATAGCACCAAGATTAAACAGACAATTTAATCAACGGTAGGGGATTTATTGATCAAGTCAAGAACGTACCAATTAAGCCAATAGCAAAACCGAAAGCGAGGAACGGGATCGGGAAAACAAACGAAACAAATAAACAAATGATTAGAAAACTTATCGTGATTTGATCGAGTTGCCTTAGGAAGGCTGTCACTAAGAGAAAATATTGCCCCCAATTGGTGCAACTCGGGTACAGTGCAAATTTCTCCGAGGATAAAACGATCACGGATAACGTACCACAAAGCGGCCGCGCGGGTAGGTAATCATCAGGCGGTCTATCTCGGTCGCCTTGAATCTCACGAACGAATCTCTATGAACGGGAGTAATCGAAACAATGAAAGGAAGCAAGAGAATTGATTTTCTCTTCAATCTCTCATGTAATTTTTAAATTTGGGAGAAAAGGAGTATTTATATGTATGGTATACTAGGGTTTTAAGCCTTAAAAAGACCTAAAAACTGATCCAATTCGGCCCAGGAAAAATACCAGAAACGACGTCAGCGCGGCCGCCCTCGAGGCTTGCGCGACCGCGCTAACCTCCAGCAATATTTGGAGAACTCTCGGCCCTTAAGCGCGGCCGCCCTAAGCCTAAGCGCGGCCGCTCTCCATGACAGAAACTCCAACGTGTTTTTCCCTTGGCCAAAAAACAGTTCAAGTCAAGACACTCCAAGGTCATGAATCTATGAACTTCATACCACATATACAAAATATTCCAACATTACTTACACTTCCTCCCTACTACTCACTCAAAAAAATATAAAGTTGATCTTGCATAAAAATTAAAGGAAAGTATATTGGTATAAATCTTTTGAATTTGAAAAATGAGATATGAAATAGAAAATGTTATAAAAAATAGTGAGTAAATAATTATTATAATCATTACAAGTCAGTCTCACTAAAAAAAAACATAAAAAGTTTTATTTAGAGTGTGTATTTTAAATGTGGTATGTAATAGTCCCACTAACTTTCTAGACTCATCAGTGACGTGGTCACACGCCGTCGCTCTTTTCATGCCCTTTCCATCTATCCAACTCTTAAAACTTAATCCCCAAGAAAAATGCCTTCTTCCTTCCTTCCAACATCTCTATATATACATATACATTTCAAACCAAAAATTCACACTCAAACACACCCACTTGTGCACCCAAAATCTCATTGACTAATCATGACAGTTTCAATGAAGAGAAGCAGAGATCATGATGATAGAGAAGTGGAAAATCTCGCCATGGCTAATTGCTTGATGCTTCTCTCCCGCCGCCAGCTCTATAACAGCAACAGCAACGGCCAAGCCGCCGATTCTTTTACCGGCCGTGTTTTCCGGTGCAAAACATGTGATAGGGAATTTCAATCCTTCCAAGCCCTAGGCGGCCACCGTGCTAGCCATAAAAGGCATAAATTAATCTCTTCTGATCTAACAAACCATTCCCCTTCCTCCCCTTCAAAGCCTAAGACGCATGCGTGCTCCATTTGTGGTCTGGATTTTCCAGTGGGACAAGCGTTGGGAGGACACATGAGGCGGCACCGCGTTAAAAAAACGGCGGAGGAGAATAATATCCGTTTGTCTCCGGTGGCGGTGCCGTTGATCAGGAAGTCGGTTAGCAAGGAGTTTTTGTGCTTGGATTTGGATTTGAATTTGACGCCGCTTGAGAATGATTTGAAGTTGGGGAACCAGGCTGGTCCAATTTTGCAATTAGGATTTTAATTTGGTTGATTTTTTTTAAGTTTTTTTTAGGATAGGTATGGATTACTATTATAAGAATATGCACCATTTTATTAATCATAGAGATGAAAAATCCGAACCCAAAAAAATAGAAAAAAAACCTAAAATAATCAATAATTATAAAAATCGTACATTGAAACCTTATTCTCGTCTCAATCTACAAAAATATACTCCCTTCGTCCTGATAATTGCTTCAACCTTTATTATGGACACGTAAATTTAGGGTGGACACGTAAATTAAGAAAATTGGTGAGTTGAAAAAATGTTACTGTAATAGTAAAATAGGAGAGAAAATGAGTGGAGGAAATAGCAAATTTGAAAAAAGTTGTGAGTGTAATAGTAAAATAGGAGAGAGAATGAGTGGGTGGAATAGTAAAGATTCTTTGTCATTTTAAGAAAAGTGAAACTTTAAACGGGACACCCATTTTAATAAAAAGTGAAGTTATTAATGGGACGTGGGGAGTATGTTGAATGTGTCACTCAAAATTACAAAGTCTCAAAATAATTTTTTTAAATATATTTTAAATAACGAGTCTCATTTATCATACTTATATAACTATTCAATTACCATTCAATATTTGACTTTCTTTCTATTCCCCACTGTCTATACTTACAACACTTCAATATTAAACACTAGTATTTCCTAATTTTTGCACTTTATCTTAAAGTTTTAAGATAAATTAGAACGGATGGAGTATATATTTGTTAAAGAAAAAAAAAAACATGGGCTATATGAAATGATGGTGTTTGAATGTAAAAATTCAAAAAATATTTCAGTAATAAAATGAATGTTCTTTCACACGATCAAGTCGTGGGAAAAAGAAAATTGTGTTGCTTCTCGATGGCAGCTCTATTTTATTTTAAAACTTTTTAAAAGTTTATCAGTTATCATTTAAATTGGTTGCTGATTTTACAGTAGAAGTATCATTATTATATATACTCAACATTATATTCTTGTTTGCTTATGGGCCTTTCATAGACAATAAGAAAATTGTGTTTCTCTTTAGTGCATTTTTATTAGGGCTGTAAATGGTTCGTTTTGCTTTGATCTCGGTTAATTTACGGACTAAACCACTAGTTATTGATTTGAGAAAATTTTAGAAATAACTGAATCATGAAAAAGTCCAAATTGAATTGAACCAAACCAAACCGTCATGGTTTGGTTAAAACACAGTTGAGTTTTGTTGTTCAAATAATGGTTTATACCGCGGTTCAAATCGTGATTCAGCCCGTAATCCAGATCATGATTCAGACCATGATTTTGACCATGGTTTAAACCATGTTTCAGACCATGCTACAGACTGCAACTCAATATCAAATTTAGTTTCAAATTTTCGTGATCACAAAGGAAGAGCGAGGGATGCAAGAGTTAAACAGAAAAGTCGAAAGAAGAGAAAGACTAGAGGAAAAGAGAGATGCCGAATGAAAAAAACACACTATACAATCTCGATCGTGCAGAGAACTTAGTTATTTATCGCTATGAAGGTAACAGACTATAAAATTAATATTGAATAAAATACAAAACGGGAGATATTATTAGTATGATTTAATGTAGGTTATTTCATAAATTTAAAAGAAAATATTATTCAACATACAAATATATGGTTGAATATATGTTGTTTTGTATGGTGATTTGGTCTAGTAGTTTAATATGTCGTATGGTGGTTTGGCCTATTAGTTTAATATGGTGTTTAGTGGTTTAGTCCGGTGATTTAGTTTGATGGATCGGTTTGGTGATTCAATTTGGCGGTTTGGTTTGATAATTCGATATAACGATTTCAAATTGCCGTTTGATTTGGTTTGGTTTGGTTTGGTCTGAAAGGATCAGACCGCAAAACATGCGATTTGACAATTTTCTTGACCGAACCAAACCGTATGATTTAATTTGGTTCGATTCGATTTAAAATCGCGATTTGAAACGAACCGTTCACAACCTACTTTCTAGGATTATACAAGCACTATATAAATATATAAAAAAAATTAAATTAATAAATTAACCAAAAAAAAACTTATTATGAGACTGAAATATATTCCCTTCGTCCCACGTGAATGTAAACCATTTTTTTGGTCACAATAACTAAGAAATATTATTAAGATAATGAAAATGTGTGATAGGAAATGAAGAGAGAGAATAAGTGGAGTTAATAGTAGGTTGGTTGAATAAATTGTATGGTGGAAATGAAGAGAGAGTGAGTGGGTGGGGTAGGGTGAATATAAAATAATAAATTTGTTTCCATATTTTGGACAGTTTGCATTTACTTGGGACGAATCAAATTTCACGTGAGACGGAGGGAGTATTTATCTGTATATAACTGAAGTACTATGGGATTTTTATTCAGGGAGGGATGCAGAATATATTAATTAATGCAAGTTAACAGACGAAATTATCCCCTGTGGTTATACAGACAATTATTGGACTTCTATTACTATAACTTCATCTAAGAATTTGTACTCATGCAGATAACACAGAGATGGACTTTTATATTTTGAGGCAAGGCATTATGTGTTTTCCTTCTTGTACATTTACTTTAATGCATTTTTTATTTATAAATTTAGGAAGCTTTGTCCTTTTTGTCAAATGTGCGACCGGATTACATGTGAGAAAAGTGTGAAATTGTGGCATGTTTATAATTTGACGTGCCCGAAAATGTGGCACGTTTGTAATTTTTTCCATTTGTGAATAGTTGATATACATTGTTAAGATTTTAGATCAATTGAAAACTCTACAAATAACAATTAGAAAACTAACAAATCCATAATCATGACATGTATTCAAGAAAAAAAAACACTAATCACGACAGTGGACATGAGGAAAAAAAAAAAACTAATCGTTAACTATGACATACTTGCTTACCTTAAAAAAAAAAAAATAATAATAATAATAATAATCTATGACATACTTGCTTCAAAAAAGAAAAAGAAAACCATTACATACTTATTCAAGAAGTTCAAAAAAAAAACCTCTAAGCACGAAGCGGCATTGCTTATGCGAAGTCGCGCTCCAGCACTCCAAGTCTCCATCCACTCTCAATAGATATATTTGCTAAATCTTCTACCTTTTGATACGCTGAAAAGATAATCTCATTTGACTTTTATATGATTAATTTAATTCAGTTTTGACCATAATTTTTTGAAAATTTAATTATTTTTATCTAATTCTAAAAATTGTTATCAATAGTATTTTTAACGGTGAATCGATAACAATTTCTTGAATTACAAAGAAAATTTTAGTTTTTCATAAAATTATGGATAAAATGTTATTTGATTGACGATAAAAGTCAAAGTGATCGACTTTATTTTTCCGAAATAAAATGAGTATATTGCCGAGATTAATCTTGTTTTTGTTGGTTCTTCCATGGATTAATTTTTTTTGGACAATTACATGGATCAAATTTAAACATGACCAATGAATGCAATGTAGAGGGGCGTGGCAACGTTGCAGCCGCTAGACGCTCCTCCTTGCTGCAGCAGAAAGGGCACGGAACGGTTACATATTCCAATAAACCTTCTTTGGACAATCGTTTGAGGTTGGGTTGATATTCTTCTTTCAAGCAAATGTCCCAACCATAAGTTTCTGAACATTCTTCAGGTTGCACGTTGTCGGTTCTTGATAGATTTTCATCCAACGATTCTGTCGATACTTGTTTAGCATCAATCTTTTTGGTCGAAAATATTAGCTTCATTGCCTGTAATATATAATGAGTCACGTAGGTAGATGAACAATAATGAGTGTATAATCAGAGGAAATATATAAATATATGAAAATTGGGGGGTCAACTACTTTATTTATAGGCTTAGTAGTTTAGTTAATTAGAGTGAGATTAGGAGTAGGATTAATTTGGATTATTTAGTGAAATCTGTAAACTGATTGGGTGATTAATTAAATATTTATGTTCCAAGTTTCTGGGTAGGATTACATTGAATGGAAGGAATGAGCAGTGAGTGTGGTGTTTGGGTAATATCGTTGTTGGGCTTTTGCCGGTGGGCTTTATGGACAGAAATTGGAACATTGGGCAGGGTTTTAACTTAGTTGTATTACACTATTTATCCCAAAATATTGGTTAACTCCTATTTGGTGAATTTTATTTGCAAGACACGGTGAAATGACCACAATGTCCTTGTATATATAACAAAAAAAAAATTACAATTTCATTTCAAACATTTCAAACGTCGGTCTCTCCCTCCCCATCTCCATTTCCGACGATACGCAACGCCAACCACCACCGTTTCTTCGCCGGAAATTCTACAATGGTTCGGATGAAAATTTCCAATGTCGCCAAGTCTACCACTGGGACCTCGTCTACCGCCGGTGTCTTCGCCGGAAAATAGGTAAATTTGAATTTGAAGCCCTAATAGATTTAATGCCTAAAATTGGATGTTACAATGCGTAATTGTAGTATAAATTTGAGTCGGAAATTGTTGTAACATCAATTTACAACCCAGCTTTCAATTTCAATGTCAATTTCAAAGGATACGTAACTGGATTTGCAAAAAAATTCGTACTGGTGGGGTGTTTCGTGTGTCTATACACGAAATGTGTTTGTGCATTTCGTGTGTAGTAACACGAAATGTTCCAAAGTAAATCGTGTATAGGCACACGAAATGAGACTCAAAATTCTACCTATGTGTTTCGTGTGCCTATACACGAAATAGACAGTTTCAACTCGTACTAATTTACACGAAGTGATTCACTAAATTTTGTGTATATTCATACGAAATCTAAAGGAAAATTTTTCCTTTAGATTTCGTGTGATTATACACGAAATGTTGAATGGCATTTCGCGTTAAATCATACGAAATATTTCTTAACATTTCGTGTATAATCACACGAAATCTAAAGGAAAATTTCTCCTTTGAATTTCGTGTGAATATACATGAAATGTTGATAACCATTTCGTATCATTTTACACGAAATGTTATTCAACATTTCGTGTATATTTACACGAAATGAACTGGAACTGAAACTTTAACTGTGGCTAATTTATTGTCTCTTATTTGAATTTTTTGTAGGGACGTCAACCTATGACCGCTTCCAATAGAAAGAGAAAGGCCGAGACGACAGTTAAGAAAGATAAACGCGACAAACAAAAACATGATAAAAATGATGAGCCTGAGACTGTGATTGAGCCGGAGCACATTAGGCGATCACCTTTAGTGTCTATCGGTTTAGGATGAGTTTGGGATGATGTATGGATTATGTACACTGTATTTTTGGATTATATATTTTGATGTATTTTTGGATTATATATTTTTATGTATGGATTATGTACACTGTATGGATTATATATTTTGATGTATTTTTTGTGAAATTTTTTTCAAACGATAAATGAAGAGCTACATCCACAAACCAGAGATGCTTCTGAGCCACCTCATATTTCAAAGGCAAATAAACCCCGGACCACCAGTTCGAGAATACTTTCAGATTGGGAGCATACAGACAGATATTTTGGAGTCCCCACTACACCACCCTCCACTGGCAGCAGGTCTAGATCTTCATTCATTGCATCAACCCAATTGAGTACGATGTCGTGGGACTCAAACTCTTTGAAGTCCACGCCCAATCCGAAAGTAGCTTCAAACACTACACCATCTAGCCCTACTACTCCTACGTCTCTTCCACCACTAGCTGCTTCAACTCGTGGGAGAGGACGAGGACGGGGACGGGGTCGGAGTCAGGGTCGGGGTCGTGGAAAGGGAAATGGACAAGTCAAAGTCACTAGTCTACATACTTCTAGGTATACTTTGTCATTAATGCCTTTCATGGTCCCATTTATTGAAGGCATCACAGATGTGAGGGGTGATGGACATTGTGGCTATAGAGCCGTAGCTGCGCAGATATACGGAGATGAGGACATGTGGCCTCAAGTCCGCACAGATTGTTGCCTTGAGCTGCATAGTCGACGCGAGCTTTATCAGAGAGTTATATCTTGGAAAAGTATGGACGAGCTCTACAGTCGCATTGCTTAATATTCCTCCCCGGCTCCTGAGTATTATTATATGATCCTCCCAGAGCTAGGGCACATCATTGCCACGAGGTATAATGTGGTGTTCATCTCGTACACGCTAACCAGTGGCTTCACATGCCTTCCGGTGACTGTACCACAAGGAGTAGGACCACCCACAGACACACTTGTGCTTGGACACATTGGAAACCATTTTATATTGCTGCACATGTTAGATATTGATTACCATAGTTATTAAAGGCTCAAGGCGCACCAAGGCGCAAAAGGTGGGCCAGGAGCCTAGGCGCAAGGCGCAAGGCGGGCCCGCGCCCGAGTGACGATGCCCAAAAAATGCCTTAAAATAGTAAAAATATATGTTTTAAGTCATAATAGAAACAAACATAAAAGAAACAAGCATCAATTGACGGTCAATTTCATTTTGGAGCCTAGGCAATTGACGCAATTAACGTTCAATTTCCTTCTGCAATCGACGCAATTGACGCAATTGACGGTCAATTTCATTATGGAGCCTAGGCAATTGACGCAATTGCCGTTCAAATTCCTTCTGGAGCCTAGGCGCAAACAATCAAAGGTCGCGCTTCAGACGAAGGCGCGCTTAATCCCTCGCCTGGGAAACATCGCCTCGCCTAGCCCAACCCAGGCGCCAAAGGTGAGCCTCGCTGCGCCCCGCGCCTAGGCGCGCTTTTAATAACTATGTTGATTACCCAATGCCATCGCCAGCGATATATTGGGAGGCTCATCGTGATGCAAGCGCAAGCAACTTGGTCATGCCATACAGAGCTCGGATAGAGACATTCAACCGACTCTCAATTGCGTCGAACGAAGAAAGAGTTTCAAGAAAGCTGTATTGGTCTTTGAATTTTCCATTTTTTATGTTTGGAAGTATGAATTATGCAGACCGTTTATTTCGTGTGAATATACACGAAATTTCAGGTAATTTTTCGTATGAAAATACACGAAATATTTGTTAATATTTCGTGTAAATCTACACGAAATAACTCAATACATTTCGTGTATTTTCATACGAAACATATATGACAATGACGTGTATAATCACACGAAACGTTCGCGTACGGGTGAGGACAGTTTTGTCAATTGTCCGTGCCTTGCAAATAAGATGTCTTGCAAATAACCACGCCCCTCTAATTTTTTTTATCTATTTGTTCTTACTCCCTCCTTCCTCCCTCCCCTGTTACTAAATGAATGTCAAAAAAAAATCAAATATATTTTTGATCATTAGCAAATTAAAAAAAAAAAAATCGATATTTATTTAGAATAGGAGGGGGTACTCCTTGTGTTCCAAAATTGACCATTTTTCAAAAATCTTGTTCCAAAATAAATGGTCTTATTTTTTTTTTTTTTTTGAGAGAAGTTATTAAATTATCCATTATTAATCAACAAGTTTTAGTTTATACAATGTAGTGATCATCAAGAGTTTGTATATACGTATGTCACAAAAAGTGCTTAAATTTTAACTTACTTAAATCTCCTACAAACTTCAAATTGAACATTTATTTTGGAACCGAGGAAATACTAACAAAGAAGAAGGCTCATTTTAGGATGAAATAGTTACTCCTTGTATTTTGTATTTCAAAATAAGTCTCACTGATTTTTATTACCTTAGTTGGATTGTTAGAAAAAAATATTAAAACAGATCTCGATTGTCAATTAACAATGTTAATGTCATTTAGTTAGTTTTTTTTTATTTATTTAGAGAAAAATTAATTGAGTCAAACCCCGATTGTCACATATCCCTATATTTTGTACCCTAAATTGACAGATGTTTCTAACAATTTTGTCTTAAAATTCCTAAGTAACTAACAATATTGAACCTAAATTGATAAATTTTTCTAACAATTTCATTCAGTTTTGAACCTTAAATTAATAATCTTTTCTAATAATTCTGTCAAAAATACCCCCAAGTGATTGATGATGCTAATTTTGGACCCTAAATTGACAAAAATGAAATATTAGAGTCCGACTGGCGCGCACACACTCTAAAATGTCATTTTTCCTTAAAAACATTTGATTTTCATTATATTTGTTTGATTTCCTATGTATGTTGAGTAAATGTTGATCTTGAGATTATATTGTTTGATTTCAAGTTGATTTTATTTTTGACTTTATGTTGTTGATCAATATGTCATTGAATTTTTGTGTGGTATTAGTTGTGTTATTTTGTTGATTATTGAATATGAAGAGATACTTCAAAAAGAAATATTTGGGAGATGGTAAAATTAGTTTTGAGGTTGATAATCTATAGTTATATAAAGGTTGAAGTGCAAAGCACTTCATCAGCACCCTACCCCCCCCCTCCATTTTCTCGCTCAAACTAAAATCGAGATTAAATAGAGGCTAAATTCATTACTCATTTACTAAGCACACTCCCTTTAATAACCTGAAATAAAATTTGAAAAATCTGAGGGATATTAATCTCACATAATCTATAAATTGAAATGTTAGGAAATGGAGTATTATATATTGAGAGGTCTTAGCATTTGAAAACTAATTGGGATATTAATCCCATATCGTCTGGGAATTGAAATGCTAGGAAATGAAGTAGTATAAATTTTGGGGCCTTTGGCTCCTTAGTGAACACCAGCTTTTTGATGCATAAATTTTGGGGCATTTGACTCCTTAGTGAACATCAGCTTTTTGATGTATAAATTTTGGGGCCTTTGGCTCCTTGGTGAACACCAGCTTTCTTGGTGTTGGACGCGCCTAGGTCATGCCTAGGGCGCCTAATCACCGCCAAATGGCTCCTTAACTAAGACTTTTCATAGCTCCTTAATTTCTCAAGAAAGCTTTACATTTAGTATATATTGAGAGGCAGTATATATTGAGAGGCCTTAGCATTTGAAAACAAATTTGGACATTAATTCCACATCGTCTAGAAATTGAAATACTAGGAAATGGAGTAGTATATATTGGGAGACCTTAGCACTTGAAAATCAAATGGGATATTAATCCCACATCGTCTAGGAATTGAAATACTAGAAAATGGAGTAGTATATATTGAGAGGCCTTCGTATAGTGCTAAGAAATGAAATAATATAAATTTTGGGGCCTTTGGCTCCTTTGTGAACACCAGCTTTCTTCGCGTTGGGCGCCTAGGTCACGCCTAAGGCGCCAAGGTCACGCCTGAGGCACCTAATCACCGTCAAATGGCTCCTTAACTAAGACTTTTCATAGCTCGTTAATTGATTTCTCTAGAAAACTTTCCATTTTCGTTTCTCGCTCACAGCCGGTTTTGGAATTGAAAATTTGGTCGATTTTGTCATTTCACATTTGTAAGATAGTGACTTGCTATAAAGAAAAAGGGGAAAAATAAAAGGGATAGATGTGTGACGTGCTCTATGGAGAGCAACTTCTCCTATTATTTCTAACTTTCTTTGAAATAATTTTTTATCCGTGCATTTAACGCACGGGTGTAGCACTAGTTCTTGTAATACACCAAGTCAACATTAGATTCCCGTGACGGATTAAAATAAAACTGTTAATTTGAAAGATGATGTAATTAATTAATGTTCTTAAAATATGAAAGCGTGAAAAGGGAAAAATACAATTTGAATATTTGTATTGTATTTGCCCATAAGACAATTATATTTCAATGTTATGCATTATACTTTATTCGTGTTTCGAAAAAAAATAGCTTGAAGCTTAATAATGTACCAAAGGCCTCTTGGCCGAGCGGTATCTGAGTGTAAGAATGTGTTAAAAGGCATCCACGTAGTGGTGTTCCCAAGTTCGACCCACTCTGAGAGCAATGGGAGAACTTGTGTTACAATATCGTATAGAGGTTAGTTGGTGACGTTTACGAGTGACTAGCAGATAGCGCCAGACATCTATAGGCATGCGATCTTCCACCAGGCGAACTTGCAGATGTCGCGTAACATTTATGGGCAATCTTCTGGATGGCGAATATTTGATTTTGTAATAGGTGTCAATAGTGGTTAACTTCATAAGGATTTGTAATAGACAAAAATGCTAATAGCTAAACTAAGTAAGAGCTACCATGATCAATAATCTTAGATATGTGAGAGTTTTAATTAACATGATAAGTATTGGGGGAGCATAAAGTTTCCAATTCCACGGCGTAAAAAAAGAGTTATCAGTTTCGATAAACGAATTAAGTTGAGGTGATTTCATCTCAAAATTTCCCTACCAAGGATAGCTCTTCATCTTCATCATCATCTTCCGATTCTTAAAATAATTTCTCTCCAAAATTTATGATATCTGCTTCTAAATTATCCCAAGATAGCTCTCCGTTTTCATCATCATCTTTCAATTCTTTAGGTATTTTATCTCGAAATTTACGATATCTTCTTCTAAATTATTCCAGAATAGTTCTTCATCAATCAAATTTTGTTCGAGTAATTGACACTTTTATTCTGGATTTTGAACCAAGTGCGATTCTAAGAGATTGGGTTGATTGTTGGAGTAAATAGAGAGAAAGTTTTCTTGAGAATTAGCCATGTTTAATTTCGATGTATTAGGCCTTAATTAGCTCTAAGTCATAATTCTAAACTAGTTTATTTATACTGCAAATTATTTAGTTAATTAGAGGCAGTTTAGGAGTAGGATTTATTTTGATAATTTGAGTGAAATTCATAAACGGATTAGGTGATTAGTTAACTAATTATCCTCTTTAAGTTTTTGGGTAGGATCTCTTTGACGGATTTTAGACATTTCAGTTCGACTGGTATTTTCTCCCATTCGATTAGATCGCTTTTCATATCGATGACACATCATCACTCAAATGTTAATATGCCCCAAATCCTACGGTTAATATTGGTGTTGGGCTTTTCGTATGTGGGCATCCATGGATAGAAATAGGCCCATTGGCCTTGGGCCGGGACTTTCAAATATTCTATTAAGAGGATTGCTTACAGTTTTTGTTGTTTTTATTTCAACGGTCGGGATTTTATCAAAAGCGTAAACATCTACTGTGGCATCACGTGTTAGTCCCACAACTGATTCCATACGCCTGCTCACATCCTATATTCCCCTTTGGAGAGAGCAAAAATCGAGTGCTACTCAGCCACCGTACCAACTGCTTCACCACAAAACCTAAACTTTCTCCTTCGGAGATCACCGGCTGCTCGCCGCCGGCCATCGATCTTGTCAGGCCATCTTTGAACGATCGCGAATTTTACCATGCTTATTTGAAGGTTCGGATCAGTATCTCTTTTTTTCTCATGAAAATTGAAGTAGTTAGGGTTTGGCTGTCTATTGAATTTCGTTACCATTTTAGAACAAAGTTCTAATATTTTTTCAACGAATTTCAAAAGGAAGTGCTTGAAAGGGTTGTTCTTTATTTGTTTGATTAATATCCAAGTTTAATGTTTGATTGTGATTGATGATTCATGTTGAAATTACGTTCTGGCATTTTGTGTGATGCACTAAAATGGTTTCATCTTTTTTTCACCTTACAGGATTTACTGATGCTGTGCTTTTTGTTTTCGGCTTATTTTATTGAATTATAAGCTGCAAGATGGTAAGTTTTCTAGTATTGTTTTTCTTTTGTATGCTTTAAATTGGTGCTTGTGAGCTTCTCTGCTTTGTTGTGAGTGATTCCATGAAGTTTCTGATGGGCAAGGGCACTAGTCAAGCTTAGTCTGAAATTGTTGTGATTGAAACCAGCAACCTCTAGCTAATCCGATCGTGATGTTAAGTGACCTTTAGTGTTAATTGTTGGAAGTTACAACAACTTATTTTTCGTATCTAATAATTAAATCTTGTTGCGTGGTGTTGATTTTTTTAAGACAGTGAGTGAAGTGTGATCCTGTTGCAATGTACAATAGTTTCTCAACTTCAGCCCGAGTTCCATGTGTGGAAAAGGAATGACTTACCATCAGTGGAGATGCCAGGATTCTAGGGGAAGGGGGTTGAAAATTTATATAATTTTTTTTTTACATGTAGTGCTACAGACTGAGTCTCATTAATGTAAATTTCATAACAAGGGTCCAAACCATAGGATGCGATACATTATATATTGTTCAATAAAAAGTAAACACTCTAACTAAAAACATATACAAGGTTATCTTTTTTTACAAAATAAAAAAAAAAAAAAAAACCCCACAAAAGTATACTGTTTGAACTTATATACGATTGCAAAGCAAAATTACCATTTCTTTCGCCTAGTACCCATTGTTTGGTATCGTTGCAAAATAACTTCATTATCAATGCTATCAAATAGTTACCATATTTGTATTCACTTTCACTCAAACTCACGCCAAAAAAAGGAGAGGGGGCGAGGACGGGACGGGTGAGGGGAAGGGAGACGAGAAACAGAGATGGATTAACTTACTTCAGTTGGAATTTTGTGCAATTTTCGGAAGCTTGTATGATTCAACATTAAAATCATGCAATTTCCAAACCCTAGTTCCCTAAAAAAAAATCTCCAATCTTTTGTTATCTAACAGTGAAATTTCAAAATTGAATCATCTCACATGTGAATCAAAGCTGAGATCGCAATGATTTCCCTTCCCAAGCTAGCACGCCCTTGCTCCATTTTCTTATCTTCGCAAATTAGAGTTCGTAGAGTATTTTCTTATTCGTCGAAATGCATCGGTCTTTGTTGGTGAGTTTTCCTTCCTATTGATTTTTAGTTTTACCCCTTTGAACTTTTACTCTTCTTATTAAACACCAAAAATTCTACAAATTTCAACTAACCCCAAAGAAGGGGTCAAAATAAAAATATAGTGGAAATTTTATTTTGTAGGAAGGGGGTCAAATTTTACTAAATTTACAAAACTTACAAATTTACTCTATATTCAAACTATATTTACAAATCCATCACTAGTCAAAAAAAAAAAAAACATTGGGGTCAGCTGACCCTCTTCTCATACACGTGGTCTCGCCACTGTTTACCAGTTACCATATGGAGTAAGCCTGTGTAGAGACCCTTCAAATGAAGGAGTTTCATAAAATCCGTCATTCTAAACAACAAAATTAAGATTTAGTAATAATACAAAGATGCAGTGAAGTGTTTTGTGATGGTTTTTATCGGTTTGCCTTTTATAATGGAGGATTCTATTTATTGTTGGCGACTAGTTCATTCTCTCTAAAAACAAAGTTTCTTAAGGATTTAGCACTTCTTATATTTCGTGGTCTGCTATCTTGGACATCATTCTGGAGAAGGCTTGGAGTGAAATGATGGTCGATGTGGTATGGTGCTTCAATTCCAGGAGAATGGAAGACTGGCCAGATGATTTCATGTCATTTTGGAGTTGCGCCTATCTTTAGCTTCTTTAGCTTGAAGTTTCTCGGAGTGATAGAGATATAAATGGTCAGAAGTATAAGAAAATTACCTTTTTAGATTTTTTTCCCACTTGTTATGAAGCAGTTATAATAGGAGTTCATGCTTATGCCAAATTTGTGATGATTTCTTTTGGAAGCTATTTTCAGTCAATCCTGTCTAGTGACAGTGACTTTCCTTTTTGTGTTTATGTATGTTCTGGAGTGCCATTGCTCTTTCGTTTTAGTTTCATAAAATACTACACAAGTTTCAATATAATTTGTTGAATGTGGGCATGTTTCTGAACCAAGTAATCTTTAATTTTGCAATATTTCTGACACTCTTAAATAATTCCACATTCACCAGTCTTTCCATGAAAAGGGTTTTTGGATGCCAAAAGGTGGCGGCCATCTAACAAATGCTGAAGAAAGATTTGATAATTCATCGAGAGTAGAAGCTAAGCGTTCTCATCAATGGTTCACAGATGCAGCTGAACCAGAGTTATTCCCTAACAAAAAGCTAGCTGTACAATCTCCAAATAGCAAATCAATATCTGGGATACCAACAACATCCCTTAGTTGGGGAAATTCTTCTAGTTTCCAGGGACCACCAAACCAGTTTCTTGACCGCTTATTCGGGTCTGAGACACCCAGGCCTGTAAATTTCACTGAGAGGAATATATCATCCGGTGGAACAGACAAGTCACATCTGATAGAGAAGAATGGCAATGGAGAACTCGGAAACAATTCTTCTCTTGGTTTGCCTATGTCGTACGCAATTGAGGACCCAGAAAATTATGTCAGCTACGGAGGGATAAGAAAAGTCAAAGTTAATCAAGTTAAGGATTCTGACAGTGGTATGCTGGCATTAAAGGAACAAGATAATAACTTGTCCGTCAATCAGGTTTTTGATAGAGGAAATGAGTCAAGTTTCATATCAATGGGGCAAACATATTGCAAAGATGATGAAAATTTTAATCTAATGGGCCACACCTACACCAGAGAAGAAGCCACCGCTCGGTCTACTGCTCCAACTGTTGGGAAGGATGAAGAAAATGCTTTATCGATTGGTCACTTTAACCCTGGAGATAGCAATACAGTATCTTTTGGTGGATTTCAGGGCGTGACTGCTATTGATAACTTGTCTAGGCCAATTGACAATTATGGTTATATTAAAGATATGAACAACTATAACTTGTCGTATGATCCCTCGTCAGTACAAACAGTGGTGGAGACAGCTGGGATAAAGGAGTTGGATGTATCAAATGCCATTACAGTTGCAAATTCCCCGCAGGTGTCCAAGTCTAAAAACAAGTCGGAGACAAAATCGGCTAAAAAAGAAGCTCCAAATAGCTTTCCTTCAAATGTCAGGAGCTTGATTGCCACGGGTATTCTTGATGGGGTGCCTATAAAGTATGTTTCACTCTCAAGGGAGGTAAACACCATTTCAGATGTAATCTTTTCCTATTTATTTTTTATGTTTTTTATTTAGTCAGTCTCTACTGTCCTTTGACATGTGGTAATTGTCATCTACTTAAAAAGGAGCTACCTGGAATTATCAAAGGTACCGGCTATCTCTGCGGGTGTCAAGCATGTAATTACTCAAAGGTAAGTTTGGAGGCCAGATTTCTTGTACCACTTTGTGTACTGCACTTTCTACCTCTAGTGATCCAACAACTCACAATTATTGCGGCTGACATCATGATGAGATCATATAAACTATTGGATCAATAGTGGTACAGAAGATTTGGAGTCATGAGTTTGTGTCCTTGTTTTCTTTTTTCCTATTCGATTTGTTAGACTTGGGGAGCTTGATGGACTTATCAATCGTTGTGCTTTTTTTTTTTTTGTTTTCTCTGAAAGGCACTAAATGCATTTGAGCTTGAGCGTCATGCTGGTTGCAAAACAAAGCATCCAAACAACCACATATACTTTGAGAATGGGAAGACTATTTATCAAATTGTTCAAGAGTTGAAGAGTACTCCTACCAGCATGTTGTTTGATGCAATTCAAACTGTTACTGGTTCGCCAATCAACCAAAAAGCCTTCCGTAGCTGGAAAGGTAACAAAGTTTTTCCTCCTTTTTTTTTTTTTTTTGAGATGGTCAGATTTATGGACTAATTCTTCGCTTGCTGCATGTAAAGCTATACTCCTATATTATTGTGGTCACTGACTCTTTCCTTGTTCCCTTTTTGACCTCAGAATCATTCCAAGCAGCAACCCGTGAGCTTCAGCGTATTTATGGAAGGGAAGACCTGAATACATCCCTTTAAGTAAGCTTCAAATGTAAGATAGGATCTTCTCTACAGTATGCACAGTAGCAAACACCCCCTTCTTTTTTTCTTTTTCTTTTTCTAGCCCCCCCCCCCCCCCCGAGCTTTTGGAGATTGGTACTAGATCTGAATTGTCATGCTCGATTGATTGATGTATGATTGGTGTAATGCGGATGCGTGTTTGTTAGTATATAGAACTCTTTTAAGTTAATGAAATGATTTTATGCATGAAAAATAAGGTTCGAGACAGAAATGTGTTAGTCAAGCTCTTTGCCTGGGTTTTTTTTTTTTTTAACTGATTCCTTCCATTGATAGATTGGGATTTGATGATAGCAAATTCATGTGCAAGAAATTCTGCACACTTTGGCAATGTCTTTTTCTAACATAGGCAACATAACCAATAGCAATTGCTGCCTCAATTGCAGTCAGTTATCTGCTGGAGAATTTAGCAAATAAAGAAGTCTAATTTCTTTTATTTTGAGAAAAATTAAGAAGAAATTAGCTGTAGCATGCGTATATATGTTGTCACCAAGTTACATAGAGTAGGAGTAAAAAGTACAAAAGTGGCTGAAAGAGGTTACAAAAGTTTTAAAAATAATAAACCTATATGTTTCACACTAACACAAATTTTGAAAAGAATGAAAAATTACAATCGCCCTTCGAATTAATTTGTTTTCCTTCTTTCTGTCCACGTGAAAGCAACAAACAGCCTGTGCCCACCTCCAAGAAATCTCAAGTTTAAGATCCACAGCATGCTGATTTTTGTCCCAATTGACCACTCCCACCCGACGGGTCAGGTTGATTAATTTTAATTGTTGAAGGCTGCAACAACACAACAAGGAAGTCTTCAAAATTCGGTAGCAACTGCTGATCTTAATTAATAATTATATTTCTGCTCAAAATAACTACAGCATTTTGTTCCAAAATAGTACTCCCTCCGTCCATGAATGAATGTCGAAAAAAGTTTCAAATTAGCTTTTGATCAAAAGCAAATTTGAATTTTTTTAAAACGTTCATTTAGGAACGGAGGGAGTACTATTAATCTGGGTTTTTTTTAAGTTGCACATCTAAGTGGCAAGGGGAAAGAGGTGGCATTACCAAAAAAATAGTGAATTGAGTAATTTACCTCAGCTCTGGAATCCGTGTCTGCAAGTCTTTGTTTTATATCCCTTGCTATTGAAAAGAAAACTTGCTCCACGTTCAGATTTGTTTTTGCACTCTGCACAAAACAAGTTACCTTTTATTATAATGACCCAATAGTATGACAAAATTTTGCCATTCCGTTTGATTCAATTGACATCATAACTGAATGGAAAAGGAAGTTTAAGGAAACGCGCTCCACATCTTCTTTCGTTTACTTTCTTTTGCGAGTATGTTCGTACAGATTGTTTAGGCTTTTATAAGAGAACAAAGTGGAAAATAAGCCATAGAGTCGAGATTCTTGCTTCCGTCCAAAACTCTTTCAATATCCCATTTAATTGTATTTTCCTTTCCCTCAATCTTTATTTTTTTTCCTTCTCCATTATGTTACCACGACTGAATTCTTTAAAGGTTGTTTGAATTCAGTAGAACATGACTTAAAAAGTCAGGTTATTACTTTTCACCATTACCCTTCTAAATTCCCATTTCCGAAATCATTTACATTATCCTTTCCTTCGCCGATGCAAATGTGTAATTAATAAATAATAATATAACATAGCATATGCAAGAGCTTACAGTTTCAAAGAATTTAATGCCATACTCATCGGCAAGTGCTTGACCCTTGGAGGTTGGCACAGCCTGCAAAAGTTTAAAGAATGTCAACCTTTCATAACCGTAGTAGAGAATGTCAACCTTTCATAGCCCTATTTGTGGTTCAACCCCAGCGATCAACGTAAAGTGAATGCACAAAAGAAAATGCTTGAGATGGCCCCTAACAATGTTGATGAAGAGCTCATTTGCACAAAATTAGGTGAAACGAGAGCTTACCCTTTTGCTTTCATCCATATCGGCTTTGTTCCCTACCAGAATCTTGTTGACATTATCAGAAGCATGTTGCTCGATGTTGCGAATCCAGTTCCTTATGTCTGAGAAAGTAAAAATCAGGATCTTTAAGGAGTTCAACAAATGGAAATGGAACATTCACTTGGGACGGAAGGCACATTAGTTTTATTTGATAAGTCAAACCGACCGATCCTAATACCCATGACACAGATATGATACAAGGTCAATTGTCATTATTACCCCAACTGGGTAAGGAAGGAAATATTCACAGAATACACAAACTAATACACGTCAGTTTAAATTACCCCATTAAAGTTTCAAAGGAGTGAAATTATAAACAACAACCAACCAACCACCAATTATTCACAGTAAAGAATACTCTTTGATGACATCTACAAAGGAAAAGGATATAAATAGTGCATAACTATCGAATTTCAGTGATAAAAGGATTAGAGAAGAAAACCTTACTGTTGAAAGACGATTCATCTGTAACATCGTACACCAACAAAATACCCATGGCTCCCCGATAATAAGCTGGAGAAAGAAAAACATATAGAAGTATCAATACATGGAAAACACTATGAATCACAAACACTGTAAAATCATAAATCTGAGAGACAATAGCGAAAACTCCTTCATACCAAGTCTCGGAATCTGAGGGGGCCAAACCTAGTTACTATTTTTTTTAAACAAATTACTTATTTCCCATTTTATATTCACATCCAGGCCAGTTGCGTCCGAAAATAAAACATCTTTTTTATAGGTTGGTGAAAAGAAAATATAAAAGTGGGAAGGAATATTTGGTTACCCCACAGCATCAAAGCAATTCAATACTCACCAGTTGTGATTGTTCTAAACCGTTCCTGACCAGCTGTGTCCCAGATTTGGAGTTTGATCCGTTTGCTATCAAGCTCGATGGTTCTTATCTTAAAGTCAATTCTGCATAAAGAATTATATCTCACAGTGTTATAAGCCTTAATCAAAGAAAATTGGACTGTCAAAAAATGTGGATGTGAAGACGCACCCTATGGTAGTGATAAAACTAGTAGTAAAAGAACCATCAGAGAATCGCAAAAGAAGGCAACTCTTCCCTACACCTGCAAGGAAAGCAGAAACAACAGACAATTCACTAGACTGCTTTTTTTGAGTAGTAACAAATATTACACGATGCCACTTTTTGACAAATAAATGCATTATGCCACTTTTGAGTAGCAAATGTTTCTACATGATCAGGCTATCATTTCAAAGCATCTCCAAACTTAGAGAATGAAAATGCCAGGTCTCGCAATTTTTGAGCCCAACGTCTAATTTGCATCCAAGAGTCATGCCTGGCTGGTTAGTATGTGGCCCCACAAGTTAACTAATGGGATATCTAATCAATCACATGTTTGTCACGTAGATTGGGTTGAAAATATTGGGTAAAAAGTAGAGATCTGTGTCATTACTCAGGAAACATGCTCATGTCCCTTTAGACCCATAAACCACATATAACTGTACCATTCGATTTAGAAGAAAACTATTCTTACAGAGGACTTGCATAATATGTCCGGAAATGCATCAAGACATTTAAACTTCAAGGTCGAATGAAGCTGTGAGCATGTTTTTGCACACCTCTTAATTATGATATGACTTTTAGGATAACAGTTAGTCTCGCTGATTCGCTGATATTCAAAATCATTCTGAGCAAGTTATCCTGCAAGGCTTCAAAGCTATTACAAAGACTACTGAATGATTTAGAGCTTTATCAAATGCTCCACATACATATAAGAACAAGTAGGCTATAATTGCACCCTTTAGCCATTGACCAAATGGATACCTTGGTTTGCTAGGATTAAGATGCAATAAGAAATTTCCAGGTTTGACTAGTACCAACATGAAGTAGGAAGCTTTTTATAAAAGAAATCCAACTTCAAGATGCTTGATTATTTAAAACAAAAATGAACTCCAAAAATCTCATTTTCTATTTCCTCAGCCCCAATTGATATGTTAAGGTATAATGATGTCCAATAATTTTAAGAAAATCAAACAGTGTTTCAAATAACCATCGGAGTAGAGAACTAATTTTCAGGACCCATGTTTAGAACCACTGAAGTCCTTTGGCAAAAATAATCACATAGCTGAATCCAGTTGACTGACTAATATACTCCCACCACCATCCAAGACTGTTCTTTAGGTAGAAGCAAGAAATTATATTTTCATGACAAATAAAAATCAAAAGTGGAACTGCCTATGTTGCAAATTTGTACTTCCTTGTGTCCCAAATTGAGTGTCCTCTTTGGAAAAAAGTTTTACCCAAAATGAGAGTCTCTTATGCTATGAAGTTACTGTATTCACCTTCGCGGTCTCTCATGTCCCATTGTGCACACTTTATCACGAGCCCCTAGGCCATTCATGTATATGCTAAAATGTCCCAAAAGTCAGCTTCCTAATTTTTGCAAAATTTCAGAAAGGCAACAATCTTTTTGGGACAAGGAAATGATATCAAATACTCTGCATAACTCAGTTGATAGCTAACTCAGTTTTATGGGATACAATCTCTGAACTTTGTCAACCAAAAACTCTCTGGTAATCACATTTGGCTAAAATCATTTACTAGGAAGTATTTTGAAAGTAAAAAAAAAAAAAAAGGTCTCTACAGCAATCTATTGAGGAAGAAGAAAAATTCTAAAATGTTTTTCTGTGGCAATAGTAAAAAAGGTTCCTCTTGGTTCGAGTACGTATTTTACATAAACATATTTATGTCTAATGCATTTCTTCAAGGTAAGAAAAATATTAGTCATATTATGTGTGGGCAAGTTGGTTATTTTGAAAATATTTAACTGGGAATATAAGAGAGAAAATGGCCTGTACAGCTAACCTCCAAAGGATGTCAACTAAATATAATCTCTTTGCATATGCCTAGCAGATTTAATCATATTCAAACTACATTTCCAGTTAAACATAATACTTTCCGGAAATTCTTATTCTGGAGTTGGATTCTTTACAGCTGCATAAGAATTTAGTCTGCAGTGATTAACCTTATATTATTCACGAACGTAATAATGTAAATCATGTCATAGAAATGTTCACAAACACTTGATTGCATTAGTAAATAGTAATACAAGCCGATTCCATTAACTAAACACAAGTGCATAAGCAATGATGTCAAC